>OMNZ01088672.1:0-11620 GCA_900303255.1 Lesueurigobius sanzi
ATCCAAAACGTTATGTATGGCCCAAACCTAACACTGCTCATCGTCCTGAGTGCACCATCCCCAGTGTCAAATATGGTGGGGGGAGTCATGCTATGGGGCTGCTTTTCTTCAGCGGGGACTGGGAAGATTGTAAGAATAGTTGGGAAGATGGATGGAGCCAAATACAGGGACATTTTGGAGGAAAACCTGCTAGAGTCAGCAAGAGAATTGAGGCTGGGGCGAAGATTCACCTTCCAGCAGGACAATGACCCTAAACACAAAGCTAAATCTACAATGGAATGGTTTAAAACAAAACATATTCATGTGTTAGAATGGCCCAGTCAAAGTCCAGACCTAAATCCAATAGAAAATCTGTGGAAAGACCTGAAAACTGCTGTTCACAAATGCTCTCCATCTAATTTGACAGAGCTTGAGTTGTTTTGTAAAGAGGAATGGGCTAAACTTTCTGTCTCTAGATGTGCAAATCTTGGAGAGTCATACCCCAAAATATTTGCTGCTGTTATTGCAGCAAAAGGGGGTTCCATAAAGTATTCACTCATGCTGTATGAATACTTGTGCATGCCAGACTTTTCGGTTTTCTATTTTTTGACAAATAACAGAATTATGTATCATTTTGCTTTCACTTCACAGGTGTCTGTTACTTGTGTGTGAACTTTCAGTAAAAAATTCAAAATAAAATATTTATGTTTATGGTTGTAAACATGACAAAATGTGCAAAAGTTCAACGTGTATTAGTACTTTCGAGAGGCTATTAGTGGAATAATAATTAAAAAGTGCTTTAGTTCTAAGAATGTCTACCATATCCAAGTAAAGTTGTGTGTGTGATATCCTTAACTGAATTGAAAATCAAAGTGAATCGCATCGTGAATCGAATCGATACCCAGCCCTAGTATCAAGTACAACATTTGATAGTTTTATATTTGGAAATTTCTTTCAAAAACTGCATCTCTCCCATAGAATCATTTTGGCACCTGCCCTCCAAGTGAAATAGAATTCTGTAACCTGAACGCAACCTATTGAATGAAGGAAATAAAAACCCCAAAAATGCCATTCAACAGTGATATGTGCGCACAATGAAGGAGATGAAACTTATATGAGCTAAACTAGTCCAATAGCTTAAAACGATATTCCTCTGTCCTCAGTAACCGTTCTGTTATCCGATGTGTTTAGGTGGTAATTTCCCTGTAATGACCTACAGCGAGCTCCGTCAACATCCAGTGATGCAATTAGCCCGTCTGGTAATGTGACCCAGGCCAGATGATTGAAGAGCAGTGGCAGACGCCGTGGCAGTGGACGCAAACATACACCAGAGTCACCACGACCTTGACACTTCGCTTTCACCCGTGCAGACAGTTCGAGGCTCGCGTCGAACAAGAGCGTTTCAGCTTTGGTGCTTCGACAATGCACCGATGACAATTTAAGTCAGTGATGCGGAGGGGAGCCACCTGCTAAGATGCTACACTGCGTTTGTCTTACAAGCCAGCTGAGGCCGGCGAAGCAAAGGCATTAGCATAAATCTCTAATCTCATCACTTAACTTTTGTGCACGCTGTTTGCTGATACGGAGGGACAATCCTATAATCAGCTTGCTCCGGGACTACCATCTGTTTAAGGAAACTCTACATTTCTATTAGCCTTTCTGTATTTGAGGCACTCTGCAGGCTTCTCAAATAGCAACATCACTGTAAAAGAGATTACAGCAAACAGTACATTTCTTGCTAATGGGTCGACAGATGTGGACTATGATTATTTGGGAGGAACGCTAACATTTTGACTGAGGATTTGTAACAGAAAAAAGTAAAACATCTGATGTATAGCCAAATAAATGCTTCAACGATTTCTTGCTTTGGGCTAAAGTTGTTTTTGGTCCGATCTCGAAGTTATTATCTGAAATATGGGCATGTGACTCAAACCACACCGACAGGAAAACTCAAAAGAAAAGGAGGTCGGTTTTGGAGCATGCAATTACTTGTGAAAGGCTCTTACGTCATTTTCCTCTTTCTGCCTCAAACCAGTGCATGTACAACTCCCGCTGCTCGGAGCTATAAATGTCTTTCAAGCTTGCACTTTGCCCAAATGTTTTGCTACTGCTGCCTTTTGCCTTCTACAATATTTGGAGACATAAATATAGCGACCTATTTTCTGGTGAACAATATCATGCTTGGTGATGTTTGTGAGAACGTTGTTTGCTGCATGTGACTGGGTGCCTTGAGTGTATCCTGCTGCTAAATGTGATGTTGTTTGTGCAGGCCTCATGCCAAGCTGAATAAAGTGAACTTTGTTCTCAGGCCGTCCTCACTCGTGGCAAAATTTTCATACCAGCTTTGCATAAGGCACTCATGTAAAGTCGTCTTAAAAAGTGAAGTCAACCATTTTCACTGATGCCATCTGCTAGTCCAGTAACACTGTTTAGACTCAAACAGGCGATCACTACATTTTTAAACTAATTTATGTTGTATTTGAGGAACAGGCTTTGTGGTGGGTAGAAATCAAGTATTTTGACTAGATCTGCAATGTGTAAGATGGTGTAAGATGTAGTTTGTCATCTTTATCATATATTGTGTATCATGTGAAGCCACAGGTCACTGGTGGAGACAATGAATTATTCCACAAAATTAATAGGGTCTAATATTTCTTGTGAAAATTTCATGAAGCCGACATAAAAGATTGACCACTTTTTGCATCACGTGTAAAGTAACTCTTCCCTGAAGTGTTACCGTTTCATGGAGTGTGTTGAGTAAGAGGTGTAATCAGTGAGCATAAATTATTCATGCCTTGTATGAAGGTCGAGTGTTTGAGGTTAAGTGCAGAAGCTAAAGCACTATGCCTACTCTCATTAGAACTCAATGGGAAGTTGTAATCACATTATGAGATGGATAAGCAGTGCATCATAATTGAGACTCTCATTTGTAAACTTTTATTGGAAGGTTGAGGTTAAATTAGGGTAAATTGATTAGTAAAGCTTTGGATTAAAACAAATCTCCACAAAGACCAGATTACTCTGTTTCTGTCCAGTAATGAGCATAAAATTATTATCATTTTTTTCCAATGAATACTCACCGAGAAAACTGCATTTTGGAGCCCAAATGGGATGGGTGTGAGTCTCGCTAAGGCCACAACTTTTAATCCACTCCCTCCTTCCACCACTCGGATGACAGCACTGAGCTGTTCACTGTTCCCAACTTTGTTCCGGACCCAGTTCGACAGGAGCCGTTTACAAACCAGGTGAGCCACAAAGGTCCCTATTAACACTCCCACCATGACTAGCCCCATGCCCAGCACAAAGCCGTAGAGGTAACCAGCTGCCACATTAAGGACAATGTAGCCCCATCCGCAGGGGAATGACACCATGATGAGGCCAACTATAAACAACATGGCTCCTACAAGGCTGTCCAAGCTCTCCACCCAGAGCAGAAGGTCCTTGAGGTATTGCCTCACCAAGGCGACAGAGGAGAAGCACACAAGAGTCAGGGTGCAAGCAAGAAGAGCACTCTTAAAGCAACAAGTGGTGATGCAGCACGGGTGTCTGAACTCTGCAGGGGAGGATGTCCCGCCACTGTCACCGATGACCTCAGAGTCTCCATCCGATTTGCCCAAACCGCTGCCCCTCTCGTCAAAGGCGCTGCAGATCAGGATGTCGATCTTGTCGCACTCCTCAGTGGCGCTCCTCTGCAGCCAGCGGTTCAGCTGAATCTGTGCTTTGCCCACAGCGTGTTTCAGGAGCTTGGAGAACAGCTGGACAGCTGTGGCCCCTGACATGGACATGATGGCCCCTCAGGTCTGCAGTAGGCTCGGGTAACCTTTCATCAACAGAAGGAGCTCTGCCTTGAGGCGTTCAGGCAGTTATTTTGTATTATAACAAGAACTAGACACAAACATGTCCTCAAATATGCAATAAAACAGAATGGTTTTATCCGTGACAGTGCATGGCTCTCCCAATTCCAACCCACAGCAGTCGGAATTAAAATGTTTATCTTCTGGTTGCCATACTGTCTATCTTGGATAGACCAGCTGAGTAAAACAGTAGTTTATGGGTTTACAACCTGCTATTTTGTATTTTCTACCTGACATACACGCCATATCCGATGCTTTAGTCCGAGACTTGCGATAAAACGTAGATGATCAGATACGGCAGTTCATAGTCTCCAAACATTTAAAAGCAAAGTACATCAAAAATGTCAACTTCTTCGATTGGTCCATTGTTACTGTCTGAAGTGGAGCCTGTAGCATAAATCACTGCGTCGCTAACTCCAGTTCATCGGTGGCAGCAGCAGCTAACTAGCGCTGCGTGAATAAAGTCCCGGGGTGCATTACTCAGACCTCACAGCAGCAGCAGCACGGCCCTCGGCCTCCTCCTCAAACACCGGCTGTTAACGACTGTTAACTCACTGTTAACCGCATACACGCACTGTCCGCTCCGTGTCTGTCCGAGGCTTTGCCTTTGCTCCGTGTGAGGATGGAGCTGTTGTTGTCGCTGCTGAAGCTCAGTGCGACCACTGTTTGTGTCCCAGAATGCCAAGTAACCCATAACACGTGACAGGCTCAGCGCGCTCTCATCCAATCAAATGCCTTTTACGTGTTGTCGCGATATTTGGGATAATCACAATCAATACAAAATACAAAAAAAACATCACCAACTTTGATTAATCAATAATGTATAATTTGGCATACTATCAACATAAAATTCCATTGTTTTTAATGTATAAATTTATGTTAATACATTATTATTTAATATTATTATTATTATTTTAAATCGAAACCATAGTGGTCTTCTATAATATATCTATGATATTAAGACGCACAATAATCAGTAAATGAAGCCAAAAACGAGGCCTATGTCCTTGAACTACGTCTTTTTTCCAGTAGATGGCGCTGCAACACAAAAATCGTACTACATCAACAAGTGTGAATTTCTTGCTTTTATGCTTTTGGCAATCCTACATGAAAGCAATGACTAAGTGCACTGCTATTCTACATGTTGTATTTAGCTGTTGCAACATATGATTCCATCTATGGTTGCAACCACGCAAAAAGAGGAGCGCAACTTCTCACTGCTGTGAGATTTCATAATTATTGTTTATTTATTACATGCATAATTGTTATTTTATGTCTGTTGGCATGGCATATGGTCATATTGTTTGACTGTCATTGCTGATTTCTAAAGTCTAAAGTGTATTTGCAGTATTTGTGCATGGTAATCATAATATTTTAATGATATTGTGATTGTATAATATGATATTATATTATATTGGGATCACATTTTACACTTAAGTGAGGCAACAGAAGGAAGCCATTTCAAAATAAAGGTTTCACTTTCATTGTAACACATTGTAACACAAAGGTTTGATGCTCCTCATTTAAAAACACATTGCATCTGAATGCTTTAATAATACATCCATGGTTACATGTGCATTTTTTAGACCGGAAGTTTACATTGACGCTGTTGGCGCGCTTCGTTCCACAGTGCGGTCTCGCGGCAGATCAAAATACAAAAGACGAGAGGCGACGCATTCCGGCACAGTTCACTCCTGGAGCCACCACAAGAAGATGGACTGTTGCGACGAGGTGCAAAGTGTGCCAGAGGAGCCCGCTTCTCAGATGGAGCTCAAGAAAGGGATGTCCATATTTATTGATGTAAGTAAAATACCTTACAAATGACATAGATCACGTAAAGAAGGTGCTTGCAAAAATGCATGATTCAATTATTTCCTGAATGTTCATTGTGTATTTTTACACCATTTGTCACATGCAGTTGGGCTATTTTCCCCCAATTAATTCATTTGACAAGCCTGACCTTTGAGTTTGGTGCATGTGTGAAAATGCTTGTCAACCAGTGCTAATTTCTTCATGTCAGCAGCTTTAATTAGGTTATCAGTTTGACAAAAGACACAATTAAAGTGTCGTTTAAGATGTCTATGTGCAGAAAAACAAATGCTTATTTTTGTATGCTTCACTGGGGTTTAACCACACTAGTTTTACTCACTTTTTCGTAAGTAAATTTATTCATTTTTCAGATCATATATAATTTAAGTAACATGATGAGATATTAAATATTAATATTTACATTACCAGTCTAATGATTATTATGACCCTGTTTAATGTGCGTTGGCACTTAGTTACACGGCGGCTAGTGTGTTTTCTGTGCGCCTGAGCCTTTCTGCAGTGTCTACACTTCTTGTTTGTTAAAGAAAAGCCTGATTTATTCATAGGCTGGTGTTGAGCAGGTGGCTCTGAGATTTCAGCACGTCTCTTATTATTAAGAGTAATGTTTTGGTGTCTCTTTTCGAGCTCAGATTGTCAGAAGCAAGGCACTCTCACATTTAGGCTGGATCTCATGGTGTGACTCACATGAATACAAAATACTCATAAATATTACTACACAACTGTACTTTCATGCTTCAACACCACACAAATAGATAGCTTTACTTTTATGTTTTAGTTGCCTTTTTGGTACAACTAAATGGAAGAAATTGCCAGCATGAAATGTCGCCATGGGGGAACCTAAGCATGGGTTTCCGTGACATATTTCATCACCTTGGACACATGGATACCTGAATGGGATGAAGGCGACCATTGTTGTGTACCTTTCTAATTTTTGCCCCCATTCTTGTTGGAACTGTTTGGAACACCTCTTTGCTGCGCTGAAAGAGTCATTGCATTTCTTAAACCAGTGGTTGTCAACTGGTATGACATCAGGACCCACCAGTGACAAGCCACAGCCCAAATAAGATGGATTTTGTTATATGATGTAAAATGCTGTTCCCCACACATTATTGCAGAATAAGAATTAAAAGCTGAAATCTTGACAAAAAGATGAGAAAAGATGGAAAAGCTCATGAAGAAGTCCAGCTCTCATTAGAATCACTTCCGCATCAGAGCTTCCCAGATTCGCTTAATATTCATCAGAAGTGGGACGCGGGGTACAGATTGGTGCTATTTTTGCCGCTGGCCTGGCCAGAGTCTCAAGCCTCTGACTCTTTTATCTCCTCTGGACTCGGGGACTGTAGTATTAATTATTAAATGGCACACTGCTTGTGAGAGTATGATCAATTTATTTGCCCCCTCACCTTGACACATAAACACATGCTTTGATGTGACTCCATTTTCTGACCACATTCTCATTCTCTTTCTTGTTGCAGATTTTGCGGAGAGCTGACAAAAACGGTAACTATCTCTCTCTAGCCTAAACTGTTTAACTTTATCAATCATTGTAAGGATGGTATCAAAAGGGACAGACTGAATGTACATAAAAAAAATAAAAAACTTCAGTAACAGTTTGTGGCGACAGTGGCGCAAGTAGTAGACCGGGTCGTCTTGTAATCAGAGGGTTAGAGGTTCGATCCCCGCAGGTGTACACTGTCGTTGTGTGCTTGGGCAAGACACTTCACCCACCTTGCCTCCAGTGTCTGTGCACATTGGTGTATGAATGAGAGTGTGAATGGGTGAGTGGTTCCTTGATGTAAAGCGCTTTGAGTGTCTAAAGCAGGTAGAAAAGCACTATATAAATGTGACCATTTACCATTAACAGACTTCATCTTAATAACATAATAAATAGATGGATCTGAGTACTTCCACAAGTTAATATGCTCATTTTAACAGCACAATTTTAGCCTTCTGTGATACTGAGATTTCCTATTGTTAACATTGTAATAGTTTTAATAATACATTTGTGCTCAAAAGTTTACATGCCCTGGTAGAATGTCAAGGTATGAACTTATGCATTTCATAAATCTTTATTTCACTAATGGTTAGTGGAAGCCATTTATTGTCAGACCAGTTTGTTTACGCTTTTCAAATAGAAACTAGCCAATGTCCCTGATCAAAGGTTTACATATTGTGCATCTTGAACCAATCATACAAGCATTTTTTCAGAGAGTCCAATTTTGTCAGAGAGGCCTGTATTTCAGCTGAAGTGAGTTTTTCTTTGCTCCTGAACAATTTTTTGTAAACGTTAGATCAGGGACATTTGAGTAGTTTTTGAATTCAAAAGACTCAGTTCTTTGGCAATAAATGGCTTCGCACAACCACTAACCATGAGTGGAAAAAAAGATTTTTGTGCTATCATTCATAGTCTATGAAAAATGGCCAAAAGATTAAAATGTATGTAAACTTAAAATGGTATGTAAACTTATGAGCACAACTGTAATAACAAGAATACATATTATCTATATTGCACTTTTCTAGACATTCAAAGACGCTTCACAAAAAGTACAATGATACAACCAGTCAGGATGGGTTAGAAAACACATAAACACATAACTCTAAAGTGCATATAGCCTACATTACAATAAATGTTCACTAAAAATAGTTATCACAGTTACAGTATACTGAATATTTTACCCAGTTTTCCCTGGATTTACTTTTTTTTTTTTTTGCAGTGTTTAATTTTTGACTTCCTTATTGGACATGAGCACAGGAAGTGACATATGTAGCTAGGTGAACATAGAAATCATATAAATGCTGTGCTATCCGAGCCTGTTGTAACAAATCCATACGGCAGCTCGACCTGTCCGTTATTGAATGTTCTGTCCCCATTCAAATGAATGGTGAAGCCAGTCCCTACATAAAAGTATGGCGATATATGGCATGTTTGTTTGTTTCATATAGTATCTGTGATTTCTCTATCATTAGCACATTACCGGAGGAGGTTCAGTGGGCATTGAACACATATCCGACCCTCAAAAATGGAACGTAAACAAAACCTCAAATAAAAACTCAAAAATGAGGGAAAACATCTATCTTTGTTACTGATATAAAAATGTAAATAAAATACTTTCTTCATTAAACTGCCAATAACTGAAGTAAAACTAGGATTAATAATTCCCACAGATATTATCCATCAAACTACTAAAGCCATCATCTAAGCTTTGCAACACAACATAGTACAGTGTATGCTGTGCAGCTCTAGAAAAGCCGCCCTTCTCTTTGCCTCCTCAACAGTTTTCAAGTTTGCCTTGTTGCATGTGAAAACAGATGCAGTCTTTCACATCATGAACTCAGATCTCGACGCGTTTGGCTGATGCGCTCGTCAGTTTCCATAGCAACAGGACACTGACCAAGCCCTCGAGAGGGTTATGTTACGAAGCACTAATGAACAAAAAAAAATACAAACCTCAAGGGTCTAAACACTGCTCAACACTCAAGATCTGAAGGCGACTACTACAGTTCTCAAAGATAAAAGCTTAAAGGTGTTAAATCTTCTGTCCCACCGTTTCTATCTGCTGAACCAACACTGTGGAGAGAGGCCTGTTTTAGATGCGCCAGGCGTGAGAGGCGTGCAGTTAAGTCAACTCACCAGAAATGTTATAAATCAAAGTGGCTGTATTTATTACTTAAAAAGTGACTCAAATGTCAGTGTACTCTTTGATCTTTGTCTCAAATCTTAATATAAAAGATTATGATACTATAATCTGTAAAATAAGTAGCTCAATTTAACAGAGAACTCGGGCTGCACAATATGATAGATTGTAATATTCAATGACTGACTTGGAAATTCTGAAATTCTGAATATTGAAAAATATTTTCCAAACTGTTTTCAACACTTTCAAATTGTGTAAATACAAGACTTAAATAAAATGCTTAATACGAACCAAATCGAGGCTAAAATGAAACTAAATGTAGGAAATCCTGACTAAAACTAACATTTTAAACGTACTATGCAGTTTTGTTTTAGGTCGTGTGGTGTCTCACGATATGGATATTGCATCACTTAATATACGTAGTTATAATTATTAATTAAGATGGCGATATATTGTGCATCCCTACAGAGAACATAATATTATTGTATCCAGGCCACATTCTATATATATCATATACAATCTAACACATACTGGTATACTGTTAATAATATGTTGGCATATTTACAGAAACAGATCAGGCTTATATTTCCTTTACATTCTCTCCTGATAATTAGGGATTTGTAATGGATTATGTGGCAGGCAGGATCAAAATAGAGACGCTTTAGTCCAAAGCCATTTAAATCAGCCTGAAACTTCCCAAAATACATATTTATATGAGATATAATAATAAGAAGTCCTTTTTGACCAGATGTCAGATGCATATTTACATTGTGGCTTCTTTAAGTTGCCAGTTTTACTTCTGCTCTCGTCAAATGTGTGTTATGCTCTTCAATTATGTTCTATTCAGTCATCTTTATTTTCAATTCTACGACACACAAACCAGTGATAAATAAAAAGACAATAATAAGACATATGAGGACAATAGGGGGCAGCAAAGAGAGGGAAGGGGAGAGTTCAGCTTCCTGACAGCCTGGTGGATGAAACTGTCCATTAGTCCGTTGGACCTGTCACTGATTGAGACTCCGCAGTCTTCTCCCTGAGGCAGGACTGAAGAATTATAGAGGTGGGGGTTAGGGCTTCATTTGCGTGATCGGTCAGATGACCTGATCAAACCATATGACACGAAGGATCATGCGCAGGAGCACGGCCCCCATGAGTGCGTCTCTCTCAAAATGGCGTCTCCAGTCTGGCGTTTTTTTGCAGTGTCAAAATCAGACACTAAACTTGCAATTTGCAACACTTGCAGCAAGGATATCCATCAAGGAGGATCAAACCCAAACACCACAAATCTCATCAGACATTTGAAGAGTTGTCACTCAGCAGATTACGAGGAGTTTCCAAAACTAGCTTGCACAAAAGCTGTACAGCAACCATTACCATACAGCAAAGAAAGTAACAAACAAAAATAAATATGCACGGAAGTTATGGAGTTTAGTTCCCTCTGCCACCAGGCCTTGTCTATCGTGGAAACGACTCTTATATGGATCCACATTCAATATGCCATCACTGAAACATTAAAAGCCGTTCCCTGCTTTGGCCCATGCAGCATGAGCTTCCCTCTGCTCTCCGTGTAAATGTAGATAGTGAGCGGCTCTTTAGCACAGCGGGACTTATTCTGGATGATAAACGTAATAAACTGACCTCTGAAATTGCTGAGAGGCTAATATTCCTGAAAAAAAAACTTTTTTCTGAAAACCTTGTGTATATTAATATAAAAATGCCTTGTTTAGCACACACAGCCATTACAGCTTTTTAGTTTTATATTGTGGCTGAACACTGCAACTGCTTGTGTGTTGGTTATGTTCTCTTTCAGATTTCTCAAATCAGTTGTCCATGAGTAGAGTGCTGTTAGATTGAGAGCTGTATTTTGTTAGTTCATTCTCAATGATCTATAATGTTAGATAAAACATGTTTTGAGCAAACTTTACATGACACATACAGGTCCTTCTCAAAAAATTAGCATATTGTGATAAAGTTCATTCTTTTCCATAATGTAATGATAAAAAATAAACTTTCATATATTTTAGATTCATTGCACACCAACTGAAATATTTCAGGTCTTTTATTGTTTTAATACTGATGATTTTGGCATACAGCTCATGAAAACCCAAAATTCCTATCTCAAAAAATTAGCATATTTCATCCGACCAATAAAAGAAAAGTGTTTTTAATACAAAAAAGTCAACCTTCAAATAATTATGTTCAGTTATGCACTCAATACTTGGTCGGGAATCCTTTTGCAGAAATGACTGCTTCAATGCGGCGTGGCATGGAGGCAATCAGCCTGTGGCACTGCTGAGGTGTTATGGAGGCCCAGGATGC
>OMNZ01088676.1:5331-22496 GCA_900303255.1 Lesueurigobius sanzi
GGGGGGGGGGGGGGGGGGGGGGGGGGGGGGGGGGGGGGTCTCCTCTGCTATCTCACTTAACAAAAGCCTCTGATGAAGACAACAAGCTCTTTGCCACTCTCACCCCTCGCATTCCTTTGCTCATTTGTCTGCCGGCCCGCTCCTGTTTGCACTTCTAAGTGGCGAGCGCGAGTTACATGGCAGCTCAAGCACGAGAACACGCACATTTCTGGGCCCTGCTGCCGTGTGTATCATCGACATGCCTTATGCTGCGAGACTGCGCGCCCTACTGTGCACTTAGCCATTTTTCCTTTGCACTCTGTCCCCATGTCACGCCAGAGCATATGCTTACATGTGTGCTTCCCAAATAGACATTGTTCCAGTGTTTCACTTTCTAACTCTGTCTGTGTTATTATCTTCAACAGCAGCCTATACACTCCTCCGTGTATGATGTGCCTGCTGGTGGTTTCTGTATAGCGTGTAAACGGGGACAGGATCATAGAGTGAAGCGCAATAGAAAATGGGTGAACAGCCACTCTAATTACTCTTCACCCACTGACACTAATTTCCATACAAACACAATCGCACTCCAATACATGCCGCCATTATCTACGGTTTCACTGTGTCTTTGGCTGCCACATTTCATTCAAGCCCAGTGTAGTCATTACACTAAGAGACACAAATCAGATGTTTTCTCTGAGATTGCAAAAACGTTGCTGCATTGGACAAAGGGAAAAAAGGAATACTGTAATAAATGTAAGTGAATAGACATCATTATTTTGTATTGACATTGAGCACAGATATTACAGCTAGACTTGCAAAACTGCCCTGCAAAAAGTGTTCTAGAAACTAGTGAAGATTGTTTTGAACAGAGATTTCGAACTTCTTCCATCTGGACAAAGGTTTTTAGTTCCAAGATGTAAAACTAAACGGTTTAAAATAGCTTTATTCCAAGTGCAGTGTCAGCACTGAATAACCACTAATGTACTTGTACTGGGTATGATCCAACCTTTAGGGCACTCTCTCATAATAATAATAATTAATATATAATTAATATTTAATATGATTTTACTTTTTCTTGTGTATGTGCATTTTTATGAATTGTATTGTATTGCAATGCCTGCTCTCGACTGCAAACCAATTCTACCTACGCGTATACAGTAAATACAGTTACCTACCTAACAACTTCACGATACGATACATATCCCGATACAGAGTCCACGATACGATACATCCAAATAAACTGAAGAAAAATCAAGTACAATAAATAATAGTTTTTATTGTACAGTGTGCAGTGTTTTTAGCCTTCTTTTAGTAAGACAGGAAGTTTTGTTTACCTGCTTGACTAGTTTCAACTACTTCCTGTAGTCTTGGTCAGAAGCGTCACGTGATGGTGAAGTGACATGTCCGAGGCTGCTTATATGGATTTACCAGTCAACAGGGGACGCTAGCGCCCCCTGCTGACTGACGCCTTCTCCAGTACGGCGTCCCAGGTGTGAGAAAGGTTGTATGCTCCGTCGTCCCGGTTCATTGATGTTGGTGCTTGTTTCCTGATCTCGATGGCTTCTCTGATCCAGTGGTGGTACTTGTTACCGAAGAGTACAGGAAGTAGTTGAAACTAGTCAAGCAGGTAAACAGAACCTCCTGTCTTACTAAGAGAACGGTAAAAACAGTTTAAACTAAGAAGGCAGTATGAACTTTTTCAAACGTCTGCCATTGCAGTAGTTGGTGAGCGTGTTGTGGTGTGTTATGAATAAACCACAGGGTAAAAAAAGCAGAGTTAATTTTCTTTTATAATTTGTGTATCACGATACAGTTGCCCGATACGATACGCGTATTGTCAAGAGCTCCGTAACGATATATTGCCAATACGATATATTGAGCACAGCCCTAGATTTGACCATTTCGATTTGAGTAGGTAAGAAAATCTATCTGCCAATGGAACAAGTATTTGTGCACTAAATTCTATCTAAATTCTATCTAAATCTAAATTTGACACTTTTCTTATTTCAATTTTGCATATTTCTAGATCACTTTTTGCAGTGTAAAGATTATGATTTGAGCTGAACACTTCTAAATATACTGTAATTGCATTTTTGCTGACAAATTGCATAGATGTGCAATTGAGTTCTGAAAAAAACAATATCCAGCATGTCCACGACTTTTAAGACTTATATTTCAATAATACGTGACAAACTAATTTCAAAAATGGCATGCATTTCAGAATATGTTCAAAGAGTGAAAGAACAGAGTTAGCAGAATTTACACATAATTAGATCGGGCATGGTCTTAGCACTCTCTTAGGGGGTCATTTATCAAGACAGAGTGCAAAATGAAATATGCTGTTTTGTGGCCGTGTTGCACCAAGTTTAACTTTTGAAATCATGCTTTATACATGGCCAATCTTAGCCAGAAAACATGGCTATGATTGGCCACAAATCTGATGTGTAAATGAGGGATTTCTACATGAGTGGAAAATGCACAAATAACTGGTCTGATCCACTTTTGCATGTACTACTCGTTTTGCACATGAGCAAATGCTTGGTAAATGACCCCCTTCAATCATGGTGAGCACTTTTGCCTCAGAACAAGAAAATTGTCCAACTCTGCGGGCCTTTCTGTGTGGAGTTTGCATGTTTCCGGACGTCTTGGTGGGTTTCCTTTGGTACTCTAGTTTCAACCCAAAAACTATGTACAGTAGGCTTTATCCCCCAGCCATAGTCCTGACCACGTTTATAGTTCGAGGCTAAAAGGGGGACAAAATTACATTTTCGGACACTAAAGTACACCTTAACCTTGAAACTTAAATCCAGTGAAATGAGTTTTGTAGTTTACAGATTATATACCTATATTATTTCTGCTTTTGAAATTTGATGATTGCAATCAATGATTGTGATCATTACTAGTCCTAAGGCCTTCGTCAGATAAATAAAACAATAAAAAAACAACCTACTCATTTTGTGCTCTTAGTTTGTGACCGTGCTTATCCAAGGCAATGACAATACAAATCTTAAATGAATGAATGATCACAAAGTAGGCTAAGCATCTGCATGACTTTGGTTCTGCTTTGACCATTGTGATTTTTATGCCCTACCTCCAAAACATGTACATTAAAATCAAAGCCACTCGATAGGTCCCATTGTAGGCCCATTACAATGTGATCGAGGTGCCCGGCAGCACCACTGAGACTGACTGAGTGAGTGTATGTCAGTGAAAATAGGTTAGCGGCGATTGATGAACTAGTGAGAAGAGGGAAACGGAGCACTAATGGAGTTAAAAACAGCTATGATTGACATGCTGTATCTGGTGATTGACAGAAGACACAAGTGGGACTAATGGCCACATGTGTGATCTGAATGATAAAGCCAGGAGATGTTTGATCAGTGTTTCTTGCATCAGTTTTAGATTAGAATCTTTGGAAAGAAGGGAAAATAGTCCTAATTTGTTTTGTTGTCATCCTCTATTTTACCTATAGCGTGCACTAATCCGCTCATTTTTACAGGCATAATTGGCTTTTTCTCACACCTGCAACCAGGCCAGATAATGGACCATAACTTTTATTACGCTATTTCCAAAAACTTCAGTGTCCACTGTGTGGTTGTAGAGTAGAAGTCCAAAAAATGTGGTGCTGTACCGGGACCATACGAGCCAGAGCGCGGTGTCAATCAAACCACCCCCCTCCCTTCTCACGCGCCTATCTCTCTCCGCGAGTCGTGCGTTTCCACGCGGCATGCAGTCGTTAACAGGCGGCAAGATATCTCTCCACTCGTGTCCCAATCTCTACCTTAAAGACTCCAGATAAAGCACTAGTGACCGTGGCAGCAAAGAGGAGAAGACAGCGGGAGAGACGGGAGTGAGTGAAGGAGAAGAATGATGAAAAGGGGGAGGAGAGCGGCTCATTCCGGCTGGCCGCCCCTGCTGCTCTAAATCCAGGAGAGAGAGAGAGAGAGCGAGAGAGAGAGAGAGAGATGGCAGAAAGCTTTAGCATCCAAAACACACGGGAGCGGTGCGCCACCGAGAGCGGAACCCCGGACCCACCCGAAGCAGCAGCGGCAGCATCATCACTAGCAGCGGTCCTCCGGCACATCTCCTCACCGCACGGCAGCGCCTCCACAGCGGCCAGAAGTAAGCGCTCTGTCCCTTGTTCCATCTTACTTTATCACACTTTTACACAATGCTCAGTAAACTCTTACATATATAAGTCGACCATTGGGCAATTGCCGGTGGTTAATCAAGACGCGTTCTGCGTAAAGGTTCACATTCGTTCATCTGCTGTAAACTACCCGGTTTGGATAGCTGTGGCTACAGATAGCTTATTCATTCGTCAAGTAGCATATTGTTTGTACTCCTCTTAAAATGAAATACGTTTTAAAGCTTTTTGTGGTAGGCTGTATTAAGCAGTGGGCTTTTACAATGTATGTATGAATATACATAGCCAATGTGTGTGTGTGTGTGTGTGCTAATATAACAATAATAGTCGTGATTAATAAGGCACATGAAGTTAACTTTCATGACTATGACTTTTGTTTTGAGTTACCCTATTAGTTGCAGCGCCCCATTGTGGTCCGTAAATACCACTAAATTAGGCTATGCTCCCAGCCTTACCAAAATGAACATCCCTGAATTGAGTAAAAATAGTGTAACTGAGTGTGTCTTATCATAAGCTTGAGCAAAGAAAGTGAGAGCAATTCGATTTTATTGCTTTCACTAAATTTCCACTTTTATAACTTTTTCTTTAGACAGATCTGTGATAAGGCTTTAATTTCACGAATGATTTTGAAGTAAAAGGACCCTCCTCTTTGACCTTCTTTTGCGTGTGCATTCTGAAGGCGCGAGAAGAGAAGAACATAAGGAAGACTATTGATATTCAAACAGACAGTTCGGAGGGAGAAAAGCTACACAGAGACTAAGAGGACGCTGGGAGAAAGGATGCAGTGGGATCTCTCCACGGCTCTGGCTCCTGGCATATACATTAACATGCTAATCCTGCCTTTTTTGTCTCTCTCTATAATTCATTGCATTTTGTACTTCTCTCTTTTCCCGCTTTTTGGTCTTACTTTCTCTTAGCTATTGTAGATCAAAAATGTCATAGGCTTCCTCCACACAATTCCTCTTGGCTAAGGGACTCCAGCTCAAATTTTGAGGTACTTCTAATGATTAGCTTCTGAAATGGGACACCGCACAAGTGCACAGAATTTGGTGCCGTTAGAGCAATTCTCAGCATTTTTATTGGACTGAGTAGATGATCCACCTTCACCACACTGCTACATAAACAGGCAGCTGTGGTTTATGTGACAGGAACGGCTAGTGTCTTCTTTGTGCTATTAACACTGTGTAAACGTATGTATGTGTAAGAGTGTGTTTGCCAGAGGTTGGATAAGCCCTAAGGAAGTGAGTTGTTTTCAATCAGCTCTGCAGTTACCAGCTGTGCCCTCACATTCCCCCAGGTGGCACAGCCTAGGTACACACAGATCTAATGCATACTATTCAACCTTGGCCAACAAATTCACTCTTTCTTCTTTTCTCCTTGTCCCCCTTTTCTCTGCAGACATTAATCATCACCTGCTCCATCTCTGCATGTGATTCCTCAGTGAGGACTGGAAGCACAACGACTCGGCGACGTTTCCCTCCATGTTTGTTCCCAAATACCCAGAACCACTCCCCTTCATACCTGCCATGGTGACATGAGCCACCCCTGAGCTGCTTCAGACAGTCCCCTGAGGGTAACACACTGTAGAGACCTCTTCAGTGTCAGCGTGGGTGCGACCATGACAGTGGCTGTTCGATTCCGACGACACCTGCGCAGGCTGCTTCTCCTGCTGGCATCCTGCTGTCTGCTGTCCCTGCTGCTCTCTGCATACTTTCTGTTTACTAACTCCACCCCCTCCATGCAGCTGGGACAGTCTGCCGAGCCTGCCTGCTCCCAGTCACTGTCCATGTCTTCCCCGTACCGCCAGCTGCCCTACCCCTACCCCCCTAACCCTCCACACACCTACGTGCACACAGACCCAGTGGTGTTGGTCCTGGTGGAGTCACAATACTCCCAGCTGGGGCAGGACATTGTTGCTATACTGGAGTCAGCACATTTCCAGTTCCGCATGGAGATAGCTTCGGGAAAAGGTGACCTTCCGCCACTAACGGAGAAAGGGCGTGGACGATATTCACTCATTATTTATGAGAATCTTCTAAAGTATGCTCATGCAGACACATGGAACAGACAGTTGTTGCACCAGTACTGCACAGAGTACAGAGTGGGCATTATAGGTTTTTACCGCTCCACCGAAAACTCGCCTCCTTTACTCAAACTGCGAGGCCTCCCACTGGTGCTAAAGACCAACCAGGCTCTAATGGACTGCTGTGTTGTGTCTAGTTCCCCTCTGCTTCACCTCACTAAGCCTGGCTCAGACAGAGGGCCCTTACCCGGGGAGGACTGGACCTCCTTCTTCTCCAATCACTCCACTTACCAGGCTGTGCTGCATGCGCGGGCCAGAGAAGGGGCCCCTGGGGCGGGCAGTGGAGACAATCCAGGACCTGGCTTCAGCGCTGGACTGCAGGCCACAGTTGTGCAGGACATGGGCCTTTATGACGGGGTCAGGAGAGTGTTATTTGGACAGGGGCTTGGATATTGGCTACACAAACTCATCCTGGTGGATGCCATCTCCTACCTCACTGACAGGAAGCTGTCTCTTGGCCTGGACAGACACCTACTCGTGGATATAGATGATATCTTTGTGGGGAAAGAAGGAACACGCATGAATGTCAAGGATGTCAAGGTAAAGTGCAGTAATGTTGCAACTTTCAGTATTATTGCAATTAGTTTTTTGACAGTAGTTGCTCAACAGAGGTCAATAATGCGATTTTACAATAAAGAAAGGCAAAACCTTAAAAAAAAAAAGAATATAGATTTGATTCTTTTGTGTGTCAGACTGGTTAGCAGCATGAATGAAAATCTATGCCGAGTTGAATGCGTTAATGCGAGATTTGAACCTTGCCTGCCATCTGAATCCTTGCGGTATTTGTGAGTTCACAAACACATGAGAATCCATCTTGTACAGCTTGTGCTGATTTGTTTGAATACATACCACAGATGGCTCAAGCCAACTGCATGGGGTCTTACATTAGATGACAACCACAGGCACTTTATTGGTACTTAAAACATAAAGATAGCACGAGAAAAACATAGCTATGATTGGTTAAAATAAGGTGAGCTAGATTCAATCAGTAGCAAATCCTCCACTAAAAGTTAATCCTCTTCTGGAACGATTTAAATGGGAGCTCTTCCAGATTGATATTATAGTGCTAATATTATTTGTAATGTACAACAATCCGGCTCTTGTCTTCTTAATGAGGCTTAGGCTTAAAGATTGTATCCCAATTTAAGCAACTGGTATAATTTTGATTTGAAAACCGTAGAAAACTTGATGAAATACTTCAGCAGAAAGAGTTGGAGAGGATCTGATCCTGGACACGAGCTCGTGTTGAAGTGTGTGTTGTGCTCCAAGTGCACTGTGTGTTTGGAATATAGGTTGGGCTACAGTGTGAGGGTGTTTATCTCAACTAGAGGTTTAAAGCAGAAGTAAAGAGGCCATTTAGGGGAACAAAGAGGTGGAGTGAAAGAGACAAAGCGGAGGGCTGAGGCTGTGAGAGACGGAGTGAATGAAGCAGTGAAAAGATGAATGGCACTTACTCCTCTTTTCCCACGTTCCTCCTCTTAAAGGAACTAAAGGAGAGTCAGCCATGCAGGCCGCCTCTCAACACGGCTATTGTCTCAACATGCACGCTTGTCTGAGCGTGCACACTCCTCCTTCACTACATGTATGCGCAACACCACATTGTGGGTATGGAGAGTATGTGGGCCACATGACAGGAACAGCCCTCCAAAGAGTGCTCCCACAAATTAGGATTTTATCATTTGAACTTTCTGCATTTCTTCTAGGTAGGAGATTATTTAGTCATCAAGCCTCATTCTTGGCAATACACTTTCATACATTATTATATAGAGTCTCTTGTCCTTTTTGTTGTTACTGTAAGTCACTCCATTCTCCTACCCACCCTCCCAAAGACAACCATGAGCAGACACATGTGTGACAGTCCTTATAGACAGGAGCAACGAAAAGGTTAACGCCCCCTTTTCGGTGACACCAGAGGCTGCGCCCATTGCGATGAATGGGGAAACAATCGACTGAGATCTTCACATTTATGTTTGAAAAATAGCAATTTATGCGTTTTGTGTATTTGTCTATATAAGAGGTAAGCAAATCAAGAGATTTTTTTTGCCATAGAAGATTCACAGAGAGGACAGTTAATGTTTTAAAGTGGGCTAAAGTTAGCAGGAAGTTAGCATGTTCGGACTTCAGTATAAAGTGTTTAGCCGTTCATAGGTCAAAAACGAAGCAATATTGAAACATAAGAAGCTGCAAAATTACTCACACTTATATGGGCATTTGAATTTGATCTTGGATTTGATCCAATTTGATCAAGTAAAAGCCACTATGAACGGCTGAACACTTTATATTGAAGTCCGAAGATGCTAGCTTCCTGCTAACTTTAGCCACTTTAAAACACCAACTGTCCGCTCTGTGAATCTTTTACAGCTAAAAAATCTCTTGATTTGCTTACCTCTTATATTAGACAAATATACAAAATGCATTAATTGTTATTTTTCAGACGTAAATGTGAAGATCTCGTCGATGTTTCACCATTAACCTCAGTGGACGCAGCCTCTGGTGTCACCGAAAAGGGGGCGTTATCCTTTTCGTTGCTCCCCTCTATAGTAAATGTCGGCTTTGAATCTTGTGCTCCTCATCCCTTATCCGAGGCCCACCGCTCATAATAGTGAATACTATGGCATGTTGTGAATATCTTACCATTCCCATTAAGAGTGAATGTTTGTCCACGCCATCTCAACATTCAGTTTGTGTCAATGCCATGCAGCCACAGAACACAAGTCCTCCAGTAGTGAAATGGTACCAGTCAGAAACCACAATATGATCAAATGTGAAGCAATAATTGACGGTCTGTCTCTGGCCCATCATCCGTGTGGACCGAAATAGCGCCCGCCTGTATATGTGTGAGATGAGTGCAGTCATAGTGTGACGTGGATGTCAGGAGCGCCGAATAAAGATATCTGCCTGCTTCATCTCCGGGTAGGCCTACTGCATGTGTGCGTAGGTGTTTTCTCAATCACTCCTTTAAATTAGAGTGTCACTTTTCGGTCTGTGCTGACAGCTATCCTATCATGGGTTGAAGTAAAAGTCGGTCGCCTGTCTGCGCCTCAAACCCGCGGCGGAGATGAGGGGACAAGGAAAGGGTCTGAGAAAACAGGAATGCGGCGGGTGGCTGAGTGAAGAGGAATCCCACAACCCTAGAATATAAAAAAGGATGCTTGTATCCAAAAAAGGATAAAAGAGTGCAGATTCACGCACTGTCACACACCGTGCAGAGACACACAGATGCTCTCTCTCTCACACACGTACCACAATCCAGCTTTCTCCATTTGGACTTTTCGTTTTTAAGTCCGCCTGAATCTCAGCTTTGTCACATAAATATACATGAGGATGAAGCTGTGCCATAACAGAGGGACAGCAGAGATGGGGAAAGGGATAAAGGAAAGGCCAGAGAGACAGGGACAGGCTAATGCCATTTGTAACACTCCCGTTTGCATGTTCATCTCCGCAGCAGGACACTTGGCAGTTTATGGAAAGTGGGTGCAGGAGAAGAGGAGGCCCAGAGAAACAGCCAGCAGCAAAGTTTACGATTTGAAGTGCAACAAAAACGCTGGAGGCAGACGACGGTGCTCAGTCACAGGAGTAAATGTTGTGATTAGTTGCCACGTTTGTCGCCTCCCGAGATGGAGCTCCGGGTGTAGTTGTCAGATTAGAACTTGAGCGCGGTCTGTATGCAAATATGTACGCAAATAGTCACCGTACCCAGTTTCATATATTACGCACTTTCGTCTCAGTTGCCCCCAACTGCATGGTTGCAGTTTGAGTAGGCCCCGGGCTTTTTTATCTGACACATCAAAAACCTTATTTTTCTCCTTATCAAACATTCCTATGTTAAGGTCACTGAAATCGATAGCTGAAAGGAAGGCTATGTCCAGACTGCCGGGCTTAATGTGCAATTTGGATTTTTTGTCAAGGTTCTGCATATTTCCAAAGAAATGCGACTTGTATTTGATGTCATGTCTGAGCATGAGCGTGAGAGAAGTAACCATGGACTGCAGGCGCCACAGTTAATTCAAGTTGTGCGAAGCCATTGAATCCAAGACATTTGCAACTTAATCTTTTTCTAAGAAGGAAGAGAGCTAGATTTTTTTGGGCCATGATCTTTTGTGAGGCAGTCGCAGCGATGTCTGTGGAGAGAACTGTGTCAGTGTGGAGTCCAATGGGGTTGTTTTATAACAAGTCAAAGTGTTGTTTTCCTTCCCGCAAAGTGGCCTTGATCGCATTTGAAAAAAGCGTCCATGTTGCTCACACTGTCATAAAAAGATCAGGTAGTCGCATATGAGAAAAAAAGTGTCTTTTTAGCCCGTAGTCTGATTGTAGCCTATTAAACTTGGGATTGTTGGTCTGAATGAATACTTCAATTGATTAGTAAGAAAGTGTGTATTTAAACAAGGGATAGTTCTCTTTAACTATGGTGCTGAAGAAGGCGGTTATCAACAATTTTTGGCCTATACCAATTTTGGTTGTAGTAAATAAATAATAAATTATCCCACACTGTTGTTGTATGGTTGTGTTTAGGTTGTGTTTAGGTTGTGTTTATTGTAATACCAACCAGATTAAACGATTATGCTGTTTTAAAATATATGGTATTTTGTCACGATCCAGATGCTTTCTTCATTGTAGCAATAGTTGAAATGTTTTGGTGGAATGTTAATAATTGCAAAAATGTTCCTGTACAGACATCCATTTCACCACACAGCAATACTATATTTCCTGGTGGCAGCACTTTGCAGCTCTCATCTTTCCCTTCTCGGTGCCTTGATTGTGTGCGCAGACTCTTTGATTGGTATAAATTGTTATGCTCAATAGGCCTGACTGTGGTGAGTCATAATGGAGGACAGCAGGTCAAGTCTAGCATTAGCAAAGGGGGCAGCTTCTTGAATTTGTAGTTTAAAAATCCCATTTGGACCCTTAAAAACGATTTAAGACATTCTCCAATGACTACCAGGAGGGCAAAAATCTAATGCTAGTCGAGTGTTTGCCACATCTGGGCGTTGCTGGCGGGATATGTTGTTTGACAAGTCATTTGAGGTGAAACATTTACCTCTCACGCAGCCAATGTTCCATCTTGGCGTTTTGCTAGAGACAAGAGCGAGACGGGGTGAAAGAGAGGGCCCAATTAAAATGCCACCCTCCCTCTCTCTGCACTCTTCATTAGTCTCACCCCACGAGTTCATCTAGTGACAAACAATACCTCCACCCCCCTCCACCGCTGTATCTGCTCTATTAAAATGACTCACAGGGAGACACCCCACCGATGACATTTCTCAAAATGAGGGATGATGCCAGTCAAAAATGTCTCATCAATGAGCAGCGCGTGGCGAAACTCTGCTTTTTAATTTGTGCGTGCAGGTTTTCTATCCTCTGAGCCGGAGTGGTCATTAGGGAGGTGTCCAGATATCATCGCCACATCCTTCTCCTGCCTCAGTTTCTCTCTTCTATTTGTATTCCTTTGGCAGCTTTTATTTACTCTTCATTGCCTTGATGTAGTATCCAGATGCATCTGACCCGGACAAAAATGTTTGTCCAGTTCTGCTCTGAGCAGACAACTAGGACCTACAAGTCGTAGTGACTGCAGATTGCTTAATAGTAGCTTTCTTAGTCAAAGGCATTAAAGAGTGGAACAAAGTCCCAGACAATTTTAAACATTTCTCTGACCTGAAGGACTTCTCTCACAACGTCAGAAAAGTGCTAATAGAAGACCAGCAGTGTCATCACTGAGAATGTGACTATGTGTTAAGTGATGTTTTATTGTTGTCATTTTACATGGTTGTGTTGAACAACTTTGCAGAGTGATTGGGTGTAAAGATTGTGGATGCTGAGTGTATTTGAATGGTTGGATACATTTTGTGTTGTATTCTGGACATTAACACCCACCAACCCGCCACATGTGAGTAGATTAGGGCTGTGGTGGGTAAGACTTGATCCAATATATGATATTATAGTGGTGCAGGTGGAAGAGCGGGTCGTCTCTTGATCAGAAGACTGGGAGTTCGAATCCCAGCATGTGCACACTGTCGTTGTGTCTTTGGGTAAGACACTTCACCCATCTTTTGCAGTGGTCTTCATGAGCGTTCATCACAATGACATACAAATGCTGCAGTCAATCAATTGTCCTCAGTGGCGTAGCGTAGTTGCGCAAGGCCCCGGTGCAAGTCTGGCACTGGGGCCTCCCCTCCCTCCAACCCACGCCATCTCAACTCATCCCTGTGCGACAAGCATAAATCCACTTCCCATAGGGCCTACCTCTACAGCCCAAGGGCCAAAAACAAGTGACACATGCACAGTGACAACTAGCAGTCCTACATCTCTTTTTTTTTTCATTCCTACTTCTCTCAACACACATATTCGACCACAGAGGGGAAAAATAATGCACACACCATCATTAGTAGCTACCACGGACAGTGACTACGGTGTTTGCGTAACCTGCACACAGCCTACAATCAAAAACAGAACACAATCCATTCAACTAAACACACCACGCAACAAGTGCGTCCTTCTCTGTCTTGTTATTGGTCAAGGATTGTCTTACAAACATATATTTTTTTGGTTTGTTTGTTAAAGCACAAATGAACTAAAGAAAGTGCAGTTTGGTGTGAACTTGGTCATAACTGTTGAAAAGCGTATCATGCTTCAGGAAATGTCTTAATAGCTAAACCACAGGTGTGTGGCGGCTCCAAGTGAGAGCCACTTCTGCTTCAAAAAACACACGAGTTCACAATAAAAATATACTATAACATGGGAAATGAGCTCAAAAGCTGAAAATATAGTGCCAGCGTTTCTAGTCAAGCACATTTACAGCACTGAGTATCATTCTCGTGTCTTGTCCAAAACTGTTCCAAAATTAAGCCCAGCTACTGTATGTCCGTGTATTGCATAGAGCTCGTACATGCCTCTTTAGCTGCAGCGGGCTCTCCATGGCCAAGGCGCGGGACAGCATCAGCGCCTCAGCTTCAACTAGACATGACCCGAGCGAGTGCAACTGATGCTCCACGGAGGGATATGCACAGTGCCCGGGCCTCAGAGCTGGGGAGAGGAGCTGCCCAGTGCTCGTCTGAGAACAGCGCGCACCGGGTAAAGGAGTTTACACTGTGTGCCCATTGAGCCTATCCCTGCCCGTGATGGGCCCTTAAAAGTGTTGAGGGCCCCGGCGTGTTGCACCGGGTGCACCGGCAGACCCTATGCCGCTGGTTGACCTTCATTTTGTGATTATATTGAATGTTGCAGTGCAACATTTTTCCACTTTTCGTGGTGAAATTGGTGGCCATTCAACCTCAACTCCACTCACTGTGGAGATCCCTGATCTTATCTAGTTACGTCTTCAGACCATCACCTGAACTACCACGCTGCTCGCCATTTCCTCTGCACTCGTACCAGTGCCACCAGCGATGTCACAGTTATAGCGGACCTTCCTTGTCTTTTTCAGTAGTTTCTGTCTCTGTACCAGAGTGATATAAAGGGTGCATCTCGCATTAACAGAAAGTGAAAGCTCTCAGACACTTTTTATTTAGCTCAGCCCAGACATGACTTATTTACAGTTTGCTAAAATTTTAATCTGAGTGAACCCTAATTATTTATTTAAATATGCACGCATGATTATTAGGCACTAAGATTGTTTTATTAAAAATATTTCAACCAGAGGAAGGTTATTTACAATGAGCCAGGAATAAACCAGGTCTAAATACGATCAGAACCAGGTGTCAGGTCCAAACTTGGACTGAACTAGCTCTAAACCAGAACTCAGTGGGGAGGAGGGAAGCAGATATCAGAGTCTGGATTGGCAGCAAGAGTAAATTCTTATAATGTAATATATAGGTATGCTTTTAAGGAGCCAAAATGTAGCCTATTTTATTAGAATAACAATAAATAAATTATCAAAGTGCAGCTATTATAATTTGATTTTTGAATTATTATTATTTTTTTCTTTTTTCAAATTGGACCTTGGCGGATTTACATAACATTTTTCCACACTCAAAGCATTATTCATTCAGTCCCTACTCAGTGGTGGTAAGCTGCTATTGTAGCCAGAGCTGCCCTGGGGTAGACTGACGGAAGTGAGGCTCCAAACCCCTCCGACCACCACCAACACTCACTCACACACTACATCACTCAGGCTTCCTGTTAATCCCCAGCGGTTTCCCAATCCAAGTACTGACCAGCCCCTTCCCTGCTCAGCTTCCGAGGTCTGACAGGAGAGCAAAGGCCTATGAACGGGCTGTTGTTGATTTTTTAATTAGATATCCTTTTCACAACTTTCTCGTCATATTCCGCAGAGAGTGTTGGATGGTGCTGATTCATTTCAATGTCATTTCAGTACAAGGTGCAGAGTAGACCAACGAAACAACAAAACCTGTTCATTTTCTTCCCTGAAAGCAAAGATTGAACTTTTTCCAAATCTAGTAATTGCAAAAACATCTAATAGAGCTGCCAGTTGCTGTGGTTTTAAAGACATTTCCAGGTCATTCTACTGAAAAATCACGAGCTGAAGCAAAAGATTGAGCCGGTGCAGCTGCATCTCTGTTGAAAACATGGCAAAAGAATATACTGAGTGACATCAAACCTTTATGGAGCAGCCAAAGCTATAGCTATGCAACCAAAGGTGTAATAACCTGTGCTGTATGAAAGATGTTGTGCGTAATGTGTATATTCTTGTACCTTTCTCTACCTTCCCTTTTGTTTTGGTATTCAAAAAGAGCCCAATGGTTTAAAGTCTGACAGTATTGACTTACAGTATATGAGTAAGTGGCCCTTCTAATATAATAATATCTTTATTTTACCCTGAGCAACTATCATTTCATTATTGATTCAATATTTGCTTACGTCAAATGAAAACTTGAACAAACTCTTTCATTCAGTAATTGCCTCTTCTTTCATTTGCCAAGTCAAATAATTGCTGCTTTGATGTTTAGTCTAATGAGACATAAACTTCCTTTGTAGCCTGTAGGACAGAACAAACTTATCCAGTGAGAAGTTATTCAATACATTCTCTCCAGAGAACTAGCATTGAATGAAGGGATAAAAGTACAGATAAAGGTGCATTGGTTGAAGGAGACCAGCATTACTAGAGTGAATCCATAATCCACTCTAGTAATGCCTTGTCTTAAGTTTCTAACTTAAATATGTTTAGTGCATGAATAAACTGATCTTATATGCGTTTCAGTGCTTTCTGTTTGTGCTGTGGAAGTGTTTACAGATGCTCTTCCTCCACCTCCGGTCCTTCATGCTGGCAATGCTAGTGAGGTGCTGTCAGTTGCCGATGGACACAGCAACAGTGTGTGCCTAAGTGAGGTCTGACCTGTTGTCTGTTGATGCTGATTTGTCAACAAATATCACCCCTTATCCAGCTGTGTTTGCTCTACATACACCGTAATAAAGTCAGGCCAATATTAAACTATCCAAAAAGGTTCAAATTCTTGTTTTCGCTGGGTTGTTGAATATTGGCACTGTAAAAAATAGTGCTATTTATTTACAAGAGTTCCTTTCTCCTGTTTTTACTAATGATGACTCTGAAGTGATTCCTGGATATAATTAGTTCCCTTCATTTTTATTATCGCCGCACTCTTATAATTATAATCTTTTGTAAACAGGGATCCCAATTATTCCACCAGCTCCCCTTTTGGTTCTGTTCGCAGATTCATTTTCTGCTTCTAAACAAACTCCAAGAGAAGCTGCTCTGCAAACACGGAATAGCTAGACAATCGTTGGAGTTAAAACCCACACGGGCTTGGATCTGACAGAAGTGAAACAGAAGCTGGGCGTAAGCAAAAGGCAGACTGGCATTAACTGGTAAAGTGCTTTCCCGCTCATCAAATAGAGATGTGTGACCCAGTTAAATGCGCTGGTCTACTGTACACGTTACATGCACAGATACACACTAGCAGCATATGCAGCGAAGGAGATGAAGTGAGATCTTTGACCTGCTTTAACGCTGGATTTAACCACATTAAGTGTGACTAATTTCCCACTTGAGCTGAGAAACAGAATTCGAGGCAATGGCCTATTATAATGAAAAATGCATCAAAAGGTATGAACCAGGACTAAACCATGGCAGATTAGAAGATAATTAATAAACATGAATTGACTGAATGGAATTTAGATGTAATTCGTTCTTTGTAGCATCGCAATGGAGTGATCTAAAGAGCCACTTACCTTTATAAATTGAAAGGGTTGCTTGAATTACATCAACCTGCAAGAGAAGGAACACATGTATACAATTGCCAATGGCGTATAGCATACTAAATACTAAGTGTATAATATATGTTTAATACAACTACTGCAGCTGGTTTGGCAAAATGAAAACAAAAAGGCTTATGTAATTGTGGAGGTGACTCATCTGTTAGCTTGTTGTTACCACAGAAACTTACACCAGCAAGTTTTAAGTTAATCTGGAGACGGATGGACTTGTGTTGTTAGAGGTGAGAGTAAAAATAACAATTACCAGAAGGCAGCAATATTTGTTTTACTAACCAATAGGGCTGGATTGCGTTAAACGATACCAGTACGGTATCGAAAAAATAATAAAGGTTCTACCGGTATCGAAAAATAAATTGGTACCGAAAAAATATTTATCGTTAGAAAGCAAATTTGTCTTCCTGGTGGATCTGAGGCTGCACTAAAGAAAGGGCTCAGGTGTTTCAGCTCAAATAAATGATAAAAACACTAAAAGAAATTTTATAGAATAAATGATCATTATTGTTCTGTTTTATGGTTCTACAACAAAACTAAAAATCAAGCACCAGGATAAATGACTCGATTTGAGAATATTAGTCTTGTTTAGAGCAGTTTTGACTAGATTAGACATATTTACTACTGTCATCTAGATTATTTGGTTTATTTCATGACAATTTTTACTGATTCTAAGGTAATCTCACTTGAATTAGGGAAATAAAACTGCCCAAAGACCAGTTTTCTGACCCCATTGGTAAATTAATTTAAATAAAAAAGGAACTAAGTAGAAAT
>OMNZ01088679.1:0-13321 GCA_900303255.1 Lesueurigobius sanzi
GGCGACTTTGGTCCTTCTTGTACAGAGCGTCCGTGTTGTGGGACCAGTCCAGTTTATTGTTGAGGTGAACACCCAGGTACTTGAAACTGTCCACTACCTCGATTATTATTATTATTATTATTATTATTATTATTATTATTATTATTATTATTATTATTATTATTATTATTATTATTATTATTGCTGCAACTGCCTGATCACATCTTTGATTAAATTGCATTAAGTGCATTTTATCTGTGCTTTTTGTGAATAACATATGGTTAAGCAAAAGCTTTTCTTTTATTTCTTTCTTTTATTTCTTTATTAATTTATTTGTCAGGGACGATGCAGACAACATAGTTAAAATACAAGTATGCAGCTGTGTTCATCATTACATTCAAGCAGGTACTTTGCCCTACAACAGACAAACAGTGGTTCAGATGAGTATCATCCATCTATACATGACACATCATCTGTACAGGTCCAGAATTTCTTTGAAGCATACAAAAGAAAACAAACATACAAAATGGAGAGGGAAGTAGATAATTAGTAGATTAGTAGATAATTGCTGTGAAATCCATAATTGGTCTTTCCTGTGTCCCCTATGACCTCACCTTGTTTTGTACCTCATAAAAAGGAAATGCTTGATGGGCCCACTTAACTCATTATCGAGCTGAATATTTCACAGGCCATATGTTTGCATGTTGTAAAGTGTAGCTTTCACATGAAGCATCTTCTAAAGAGGGCAGACAGCCTGTCTCCACGCATCACATTAGAAAGTCACTTTAAGTGAGCATGTTCTGTATATGCACTGTAGGTGTGCGGCTGATCCCCCGCACACGCCTGTTTATTGTACTGCCTGTTCCAATATATGTCTTCCACTACATTAAGCTCGAGTGTCTTCAGTATATGTCCCTTTTTTATATCTTGCATGGCTGCCTCTTTGTCCCTTTTCAGAGTGTGTTCTCGTCAGTGCCGATGCATCGAGGAGATTGCAGAGTATTTGGAAATACAACACCCTCATGTCATTGCCAGATACAGTCTACTTTTAGACTGAAGAGACACACCACGTCTTCACTCAGTCCCGTCACCATCAGACAACATTAATTGTGCCAAATTCAACATGTTTCTGTCTGTTTTCAAGCATTTCCGTATTTTGGCTGCGTGTGCACAGCTTTGTCAGATGGCGATGGATCAGGGTGGACTGCTGCTTTAGACTCTTACTTCCATGTTAGCGATTGATAGTAAAAAAAAAGAAGATATTTTTAGTAACTAACCGCGTGTGCACTACTGACAAGTCAATCATTTATTTACCACAGTTTTGATCATGTTCCTGTACCACAAAACCCCAAGTGGTACAAGACTTACAGTATATAATAAACCACAACAGAAATAGCAGTAAGAACATGCTTGTGGGTCACTTGTTGGTTTGCACCATCTTTGCCCCGCTCCCTTTGTCCTTGTAATGATATTCCCCTTTAGTGCCACGATGCCTTTCAGAGCAGGTTAGCTTGTGCGTAGCCCCTAATCAGTGGCGATGTATGGAGATTGCAGCCTATAGACTGAGAATCAATGACTTGACAGTGGGTGGTGAAGTGATCAGCATAATCGCTTGTTCCACTTTACTTCAAAATCCTAAGGCAAGCTGTTTCTCCAAGTCTATTGGCAAAACCACTGAGACATTTAACTGGGGCCTTGGCGTTCCCTACAATAAGACGCCTCAGAAAATACGAGCTCTATGTTCAGGACACAAAGGCTGTAATTTCTGCACAGTTCGGCCGTGATGGGTAGGATTATAAAGCATGTGAATCTGAGGAAGAGACAGGAGGATGGATGGTGTTACAGTAGGAAACCCGCAAAAGATGTATTTTTTTTCTGTTTTGACCTTCTATCTTTTAGACAGATAGGGATCAGTGATAGGACGATACATGAGTTTTCTGTGCGGTGAGAGGAGCTGGTTTTAGCAGAAGCTATAGGAAGAAGAAGAAGATGAAGAAGGAGGAGAAGGAGAAGGAGTAGAAGGAGAAGGAGGAGGAGGAGAAGAAGAGAACGATGACAATGACAATAAAATCTATTCTGATTCTGTTTTGTCTTTTCAATTTTTTTAGTCTGAAGGCTTTATTGCACCGGGCAGCTCATGGTGAAACTGAAAAGGGTTGAATAAGTGGGCAGAGACATTCAGCAAATTGTCGAGACTCAAACTCACAATAGAGCAGAGTTCTTATGTGCTGCAGCCTTAACCCCTGAACTATCGGCTGCACAAAAAGTAAACAGTTACATTTAGCAGACAGAGGACACATGTCTTCTGAATTAACCTCAACTGTGCTTATTTTAGGGGGCGAAGGTTTTGTATTTTTTGATGAAACCTAAAGGCGTGTACAACATTGAAAACTCTAAACCCAAAAACAACATTGCTCTCCCCAACTATTGAACAAGAGCCTCTGTTGCTAGGAGACACGCCTAGTATGCTCTCCAATGGACAAAGTTTGGTTGTTTTGTTGATATTGATAACCGTCTTCAGACCATTAGCTTTGAATCATGTCACTAATAAACAGTAAACCTTCAGGAAGGGCATCCAGCTTTGAATCTATACTGTACTGTTGACTTTGTGTTCGCCATCATAATTTGCATTATTTCATTTACTGTTCCATGTCACAACACTGCCTATAGGACCATAGTAATACAAGCCAAACCAAGTCCTTTAACCATAGGACAGTACATTCTGAGACGCCAGTAACACATACAATAACTATAATATAAAACATTAAGACCACTCCATGTGCAGGCCTGTCTGCCTCTCAACACCATAATCATAATCTGGGTGAAAAATATATTCCATGCATGCTCTGTGCATTCCTTTCACTTATGACTCGGTTCTGGTGCTCCAGTCCACAAAGCTATGTTTACGCATGTAATAATGGCTCTGTGTGTCTGTCTGAGTCTGGGATGAAATGCAAAAGTGTATCCCTTCATGGATTCGAAAAAAAATTCAATAAAAATAAAATCTAAACTTTGAATTGGATACAGACATGAATTTACATAACTGTAAAGATTTGAAGAATATACAGTAAATTAAGCTAAATTGTGTGTCTTTTTACTACTGCTTTTGAGGGTGGACCAGCCAAAGCACCATTTTAATAAGAACAAACGAAGCCCACAACTTGTTCTATTTACACATTTATGTATTTAAGTATTTTTGTTATTTATGTATTTATTCATGTTATAGAGAGGGGCAATGAAAAGGTTAACGCCCCCTTTTTGGTGAAATCATTGAGATTGATGTGGAAACATCGACTGAGATCTTCACGTTTCTGAAAAGGAACATTTTATACGTTTTATATTTGTCTAATATAAAAGAGAAGCAAATTAAGAGATTTTTTTTGCTGTAGAAGATTCACAGAGAGGACAGTCAATGTTTTAAAGTGGCTAACGTTAGCAGGAAGATAGCATGTTCGGACTTCAACTGTTTAGCCGTTCATAGTGACTTAATTTGGTAAAATCCAAGGTTGTGGTTGTTTGCGCAGATAACTGCAGCTTCTTATGTTTCAATATTTCTTCGTTTTTTACCTATGAATGGCTAAACAGTTCATATTGAAGTCTGAACATGCTAACTTCTTGCTAACATTAGCCCACTTTAAACCGGTCCTCTCTGTGAATCTTCTACAGCAAAAAATCTCTTGATTTGCGTCTCTTTTATATTATGACAAATAATAACGCGGCCTCTGGTTTCACCAAAAAGGGGGCGTTAACCTTTCCGTTACTCCCCTCTATAGAACAATGCAGACATAGTTGCAGCTGATGTGATGCAGAGTTAGTGCTAATTTTATACTACTATCCCAGGCTCTCATTTTTTTCCTTCTACTTCAAATGAGTCTGCGCACCAAGCGCTGTGTGTTGCGTGTGATGCGGACACCTTGCTCCAACCTTTGCAGTGATAATCAACATGCCTGATTAGCCAGAGTGTTTATCTCTCAACAAGTGCAACTGGATAATGCTGTTACTTCCTGATTACAGCCCATTCTATAATCAATCAGCCGTTAACAGAGCACACATGAGCACCCACCAGAGCGCGCCCTCCCGGGAGAAAATGCATGAGCAGGAACAGCGCCTCTTAACTTTTCACCTTGTGCCCTTGAAGTTCCTATGCTTTTACTCTATTAATCGCTCTAGTTTTTTTGAAAACACAGAAGAGCACGTTCTTGTGACATCGGGGCATGTGTTTTGAGGAGATGGAATTGAATATGAAGGTTACTCAAACATGCATGAGAAAAGAAAATTCTGATGCTTTGCGATGAAGAAACAGCATTGTAACATGGTTGAAGGACGAGATTCTCAAATGTTGACTGGACTGGGTTGAATCAATAGAGTATATTTTGCTCACACTGGACGACTGAGAACCGACACAAACGCGGCAAGGCTGAAAAAGTTTCGTCAATATTTTATTGACCAAGAGAATCACCTTCAGTTTTTTTCCAGGAAACTTCTGACCATTTGTCCTTTTATACTGTATCCTAAACATTATCTTGTCAAGCAATACCTTCCTCTCTGATGTCACGAAATTGCACTGGCAGCGGCAGATACACAAACATGTTCACGCTCAGCGGCAAGGACGCCTAAATGAACCCACCGCGGCAACCTTGTACTTTTACAGGCCTCGTAATAACGCAAGGTTTTTCAATTTCCACCTGAACAATCAAATGACTCGAACAATATCGCTTTGAAATATTGCATTTGCACCAAGAGTTCAAGAAGAAGCGACTCTGGCTCGTCAGTCATCATCTTGTCATCTGGTCCGGGGGGAAACGTGGCATATGTTTTGGAAGCAAGGCATTACACCGTGCGCTCCAGAAAAAAATGAATTAAAAAATAAACACGTCGGATGTTAGCGGCCTCCGACAAAGGCGTTTGGTTCACGTGAAGGCCAGCTGGTGCATGAGAGTGTATTATGGTGTAAAGAGCCAACGGGAGGACTTAGCATTTTCCATCTTTCAAAACCGTCAGAACGCCGTAAATTCCACTAGCATCACTCCTCGCTTGTATCCTTAGGTCCTCTTTGTCATCGCTCATCACTTAGAGTTTTTGTCAGATCTGTTTGTACTGTTTTCTTTGATATCTTTTGCCCGGAGGAGCGACGGAAGTTTGCGTAGCCGTGTATTTTAAGTGGAGTCAAAGTGGATTTTGATTTTCAATAGAAAGTATTTGGCCAACATTAGCCTTTAAACAGACATGAGTCTGGATAAAATATGTAAGCGCATGTTGAGTCTATTAAACTTTAATCCCCTGGAATTGACAGCCGTTTTAAATGCATTTAATGGGAGGTTTTACTAGTCTGGGTTTTTTAATGTGTTCTGGCGTGACTTATATTAGCAGCTATGCATAATTCAGCTGGAACATAGTTTTTAGCTCAAATCATTGGAATTACAACTTCAACTTGCAGTCATGGTTCTCAAACTGGTATATGCTGTACTTCACGGGTGATTTAGACTACATCTATTCCTGAATTTAAATTTATTTGGAATACGATGTGACTAAGGGAGGATTATAGATGAGCATGGCACATTGAGATGCAGCAGTGATGAAACAGGTTTAAAATAAGGGGCTAAAACAGATCTAAACCTAGACTTAACTGTGGCTATATTGTGTGTAAGCTTAAAGTCTAAACCAGCAAAAGACCAAACCAAGTGTCATCAAGAAAAATAAGCCTCAACTTAATTTATGGTCCTTTAGCAAGGTAAATTTGTTAGCGGAAAATGAATTATTGCCCCTTTAAAAGATAATTATTGCATAGGTTATTAGCATTAATTGGTCAATATAATGAAGTTTTATGAAGCCTTTTAAAGCTGAACGCCAAAGGTCAGTGCTTCTCAAAAACACATTCTGGGCTATAAAATCGGAGTTGTAAAGTTTGGCGTGAGGACAGATAATTTCTCACTGCCAGCACAGCAACGGCTTCCAATTCGCCATAAAACCCATCTAATGCTTTAATACCTTTTATTGCACACTATATTGTGATCCCTGACAGAGCGGCTCCAACCTGCACCTTTACTGCTTAGTGGACTAATCCTGCAGCCTAAATAAATATGTTCATTGAGTTGTATTGATAGCCCCATTCTCAAAAAGGATCTCCTGTCTTTCACCACCACTAAAACTCAACCTAAAGGTAGCCAATACATTATGGTCTCTATTAACCTTCTGTGCAGGGTTGCTAACATTGGGTGTCACATGCGGGTGATCAGTGGGAACAGGAGTCAGGAGGGCCACCCTCCAGAGACAATAAACTATAACTGAACTGCTCAAATATGACATAATTCAAAACACTGAATAACCCCAGGTTTACATTCAATTCACAGGAAATGAAAACTCAGTGTAGGCCCACAGTGCAGTGCGGGAGTGGAGACCATACACACATCCATCCATCATCAGCTTATCCGTTGTCGGGTCGTGGGGGCAGCAGTCCAAGCGGCCCATATCACATTACAGCAGTCCCTTATGGCTCCTCCTACAGGTGGTGGTTGTTCTTGGTCTGACCCATCACCTAGGACCTGTTTGCCATGGTACACCCAACCAGGAGCATAATGCCCCAGACCACATAGCTCCTAGGTTCATTCGGGTGCTCAAACCCTCCACCACGATAAGGTGGTGGTTGAAGGAGGGGGAGATCATACAGCGCTATGCAAATAATCTTGATCAAAGAGCTGTAGCCCTCAAGTCGAGGGAAAGAGATGAGCATACTGGAAGTCAGGCGCCAGGGAATTTTATAGTAAATTCAGCTACAAACTTTGCTTACAATACAGTAAAACAGACATGTGGCCCCGGAGGAGCTGTCAGAGGATCACAGTGGAGATTTGAGCAAACAAACAAGTTTCACCCTAGAAGAGGATAATTGTCACTGTATTTGTATCTCATGGATCTATATGAGACTATAGTAAAACAAATGAAGAGACATGAAGTGGGTTACCTGCACTTTGTTTGAGCTCTCTTTTTTACATATAAAATATGTATGTTTACTAGTATTTCTATAGACATACAGTATTTGTCTGAACCATACATCCATTCAGTAGCCAGTATGAGCCGAACATAATAATAGAAGTTTGTTTTTGTGGACTGTTGTGTTTTGGCTCAACAATGATCTGGATTTGGCTTTCCTGCAGCCGAGCAGACTGGGTTATCTCAAAGGGAGATACAACACCTATCTCACAGCCTCTGGTGTTCTGCCATCAGAGACAAGACTGCAGAGCCTCAATCTATGTCAGGTCCAGCTGACCAAAGGATATCTTCATCCACCAGGGCATCTGGAAGCTGAACCGCCCCTCCAGTTACCACAGGTTGATAATGCTCTTTATACTGTATGTTTATCTATTGTCTTTTTGCACCAAGTCATTTTAATTCTCTGTACATGCGTCATATCCTGCAGTCTAAATAAATATGTGTGCTGAGTTATAGTAACAGCCCCATTCTTTAAAAAGAATCCTCTCTCTTCCACTGCTACTAAAACTCAACCTAAAGCCAGCCAGTACAATGTGCTCTCTATTAGCCTTTTGCCCAGAGCGTGGTCATTTTGGGTGTCACACACAGGTGATCGGTGTGAACAAGAGAGTAAGAAAGCCACCCTCCAGAGAGCAATGAACTGGAAACTACCGCCAGACCGCTGGGCTCAATCACTGGCTCTGGCCTCTCAGGGGGCCTGGATCACGCAACCAGGGACGTCTAATCCACCAGGCTCACTGCTCACTGTCTGAACCCTATCCTAAAGGCATTTTCGAGGGGGAGTGGCCCAGCCTTTTTTTTTTAAATCCCTTGAACTTTAAGAAGATACACTTTTCTGTCGGATTACATGTCCAGCTCTTCCCTTTACAGAACTTGTGTGTGTTCTCTTTTTTCTCTGTGGCCTCCTATTTCATTCCGAGTCTGACGTCGCCGTTCCCCGGGGAGCAGTGGGATGAATTTGCCTGGACATGTGAAGCAGAAATGGGCTGCGGTAATGTGGGGCAGATCGGGCTTTTGTGTTGGGGCAGAGGACTCACCCGTGTGGCTCCGGTGGGCGTGTGTGAGCGACGCCAGGCACAGGGACAGCAGCAGGCCCCACAAACCCACTCCGCAAATGCACCGACCACGTTCCCGCATTCTGCAACAGCACAGAAAGAAAGCCTGGGTTACAAAAGGCAAACAAGTTTATTTTTTCTTCAGACATGACAGCATATAAAGCCATTCTCCCTCTAAAGCAGAGATGTTGCCACCCTTTGGGCACTAAGTTGTCATGTGCAATGGTGTGACTTATTCTACTGTATTTTAATGGTGAGTACTTCCAACAGCTCTGAGGTGCACTGTTTATCTAAAGGCTTCATATTGAACCAGTGTCAAACCGTTATGATACAATCTTTGTCAACTGGACAGGTTTTAGGTGTGATGTAACTCTGGAACGTCTCAATAGTCATCCAACTGTCATCATCAGCTAGGAGTTGAGCCTGGAATCAACTGGGCTGTCTGTCTGTGTTGCCAGATATTCTTGCTGTCTTTTCCCAGTCTCGTAAACCAATTTTAGGCTACAATTAGTTTATGTAGGTTCATGTTTAAACATCCAATTCAAATACAAATGTTACGATACAATCTTTGTACAGTAACATTTGTATTCAACCTGGATGTTTAAACATGAACCTACATAAACTAACAGCACGATAGAGTTTGGGATCAAATGTAATGAATGGAACGTTATCATAGAAATCCTCCAAACATTGACAGTAGACTAACATTAGCTTAAAGGAGCATTGTGGAACTTTTTATGCAAAAAAAAACAAACAAAACACCAACTTGATGTTAATGCATATTTGACCTTGAGTGGCTGTATGGGTGGTATTTGACCTTGAGTGGCTGTATGGGTGGTATTTGACCTTGAGTGGCTGTATGGGTGGTATTTGACCTTGAGTGGCTGTATGGGTGGTATTTGACCTTGAGTGGCTGTATGGGTGGTATTTGACCTTGAGTGGCTGTATGGGTGGTAGGGGCGCCATTACTTTCCATCACGGCGGCCTCAATAACAGCGCCTTTTAATTCTTCTAAAAGTGGAGGAGGCTAATTTCAGCGAGAGATGAAAAGTAGCCAAGCTTAAATGACTGCGTATAACCACTAAACTAACTGACCTCTGTGCGCTCTGCACGCTCCCCCTCTCTCTCCTTCCCCCGGCTCCTGTAGCTGTATTTCACTGAGCACTCACTACTTTCCTCTGGCCTCAGCAGTGCTACAGTACAGTGCTGGGACCTCACGAAAAAAACACCAAACATGTCAGAAAACCCTGCGACCATGTTCTTGTTTGCCTTGAAAGGGGTGCGAGTCGACGGAATTCTGTAAAACTTTTTTTTTATTACGTGACATGACGTAGACCATAGTCCCTCTATTGGTTACATTTAAAATTTGCCATTAGTTTTTTATTATGTAAAGCACCTGTATACCCAGAATACTGTTGTAATCATGCAGTCTTGAGCTCTACATTAGTGTACATATATCCAGCTTGTTATATCTTCTTAGTTCATACACATTGTGTGCCTGTCAAAATCTGACATGTATTTTGTAATAATAATAAAAAAAAATAAAACATTATTTGTGTTGGTGGCAGTTGGCTGTAGCTGCTATAGCAACAACAAGTGCTCAAAACAAACATATCTGAACCTCATTAGAGCATGACAATTGTACATGGAGCTGGTCTAAAATTTACGGATTATTCACCTTATTCAGTAAGTTGCAATGGGGGCCGCCATTTTGTGTTTCGGGTGAAACTGCAGGTTTGACTTGAGCTGATATTGGCTTTGATTTACATCAGCTTTGGTCCTTTAGAGTTTCTCACAGACAATTAGCCAATAAGAGTGACAACAAAAAGCAAGTGATTATATCTCTAAAAAAATATTTTAGGTGACTTTTCTTATGTCGTTCTTCCACTGAAACTAAACCTGAGCCACATAAACGTATTTCCTTTAAGGTTTTTTGGTGAGCTTTTTGTTAATTCCCATTTTATTTTCTTCACTCTCTTACATTGACAACAATGGAAATTTCAGCTCACAGGAAGTGCTAATAAAAACAGGAAATGCATTTACAACAAACGTGGGCGGGGCAGAATAAGGTGGATAGGAGCGATCGCTGTTATTGTTTTCTTCCGGAATTTTCGGAGGATGTTTTGGTGAATGGTAGGCTGATGCATTCAGACATGTAGCTAAGTTTATCTAAGTCTCATCTCTGTTACAGCACCAGAGAAGCAATGCTTTGTTTGTGAACAATGTTTTTGCCTCTCATAGAACTATTATGTACTATTATTTTTTATTTAAAATATTCATGTTGCCTACCAAAGCCCCAGCCGTGACGACATCGCGGTCGCTCGTATTGCTTAATCGCTGAGCATTCCTCTACCACATGTTATATATGTATTTTTGTCCGTCTACAGTATGTGTTTGTGCCTTATGAAGTCAGCTGTTGGCATGTGAGCGAGTAGCACTTAGCATTCGAAGCACTCAGTCGAAGGAACATAATGCGTACTGTAAACAGCACATCACACGAATGCACCTCCCCACATGGCGCTGCCGTAAACCTGTTATACCCCTATGTACACAAACACACTTGAAGGACACAGACACCGGCAAAAGACTCACTTTCAATGTTTCACAGGTCTAAATCCAGACAGTGGAGGATCCCTATGGGTGGACTAGTGGTTTGTACATTGTGTACCGGTAAGAACACTATCTTCAGGAATGGATTTAGGGAAGACAGCCATGAAAATATACTGCTCCACAGGTGAAGCTGGTACCAAACAATGGACAGATTTGAAGAGTGTATTTTCAAGCTTTATTAGAGGATAAGACATTACTGCACATCTCTATAAAGTTGCAAAGGCATCTCTATAATTAATGTCAATCTATTTTCTTCAAACTACATTTTCACTGCCTCAAGAAGACAGATTTCCGGGAGAAGAACACCGATTGAATGCAGATGAAAAGCCACCCAATGAGATGACATACACCCTTGCCAGAAAATACAAAATGTGGGAAAAACTAGCAAACCAGCTAGAAAACAAAGCTGCAAACTCCAGCTTCCAAACCAATTAAAGCCATCTGTCAGCGTTAACATGTAAGAAAACGTGGTTGTTGTTCTGTTTTGTTCGCTCAGACAACATTCTTATAAACAGAGCATAGAAACAACAAACTCAGACTAAATCCTCAGCCAAAGACTTGTACCAACTTCTCTGTGGTGGACTGTGAGTGTGTGTGTGTTATGATATTCTGAAATGTTTGTGCACACACCTGCGTGAGACTGTGGGAATGTGGTGATGCCCGGTGTGTAGCGTTGTGCGCGGTTCTGTTTTGCCGTGAGGAACGTTGTGAAAGCTGGGGTTTGGAGCTGTGGGCATGACTCATCCATCTATCCACTGTGGAGCCAGGCATTTTCAGAGGCTGGGCTAACAGCAGTGCCAAGCAAGGACGGCCAATGTTGTCACCGGGACTACACAATAACATTATAATACAACAGCTGTTCACAACTGTTCAGCTTTTTTACATGTCTGTGTCCCTCAATTTAGTGTCCTGTGGCAAACAACAAAATACATTCTATATGAAATAATGAGAAAATATATCATAAGTCTTATTCTCAAAATGAAATACTGATAATAAATAGGGGGTTCCTGGCTGTAGGAGCTGACAGCTTGTGCAGTGTTCCAACTTGAAAACACCTATAGCGATTCTGGGCCTTGGTATGTCTTTCATAGACACCTTGCCAGTGAGTCGTTTTTAACTGGTGCGGCCAAGTAGTAATAGTTATAGTCAGGGCCAATGACAGACCTGCAGGGGCCCGGGGCAAGAAGGTTTCACACGGCCCCCCATGATAGAAATAACAGAAATAAGCCGCATTTCAGTAGGATTGGAAGAGGTGTTTTGCAGGTGGACAGCATAAACTGAACTGCTCCATCCCCAAACGGACCACATTTGCATTGTTGGGCCGGTTTGGGGGTGACATTAATGAACTACTTTCCCTATTGTCTTGACCAAAGCCCTACAGCATCACCCATCACTCCCATAGCGGTCTGGACAGGTTTATGCTTTTCAAACAAAACTTCTCTCTAGTCACCCATGCTGCATCTCATTGAAGAGAATCTATATCTTTCGATAAGACCGGACCGTTACTATAATACATCCATGGACCGGACCGGTTCAGACCATGTGAGGGGTGTTTGCGTTTCAATAAGACTAGCGCGCCGGTCCCTATCCGGAGTGGGCACCAGAGGGCGCAGTGGAGCTTCATGCCGTAATGCAGAAGAAGAAGAAATACTTTTAGCTATTTTGCTACTTTTTTACTTTCAATTACACCTCTCACCTACTCATTATGCTGTACTATGGTGTTAGATTCCAACAAGAAATACATCTTTTTTGTAATTATCAAAGTGAGTCTCCAACCTTGCCATGAAGCTAGCTTTGTTTTTCTACATTATTTACTCAAATTTAAGTTGCTGTTCTCACAGAACACTGCACTAAGGCCTAAACAGGCCAGAGCTTGGTTTAGTATGATCAAGACGTAATTGTTTTCACTTTTAGGTTTGTGGTGTTTGGTCGAATGCATTTTTCCTCATCTTAATCCTGCACGTCCATGCGAATGAGAGCTCCCCCCTCACCCCTCCCAAACCGCTCCAATAAGCAAAGCGCTCCAGACCCTAGTCCACTGAAGTGGCCTGAGTTGGGAACGGCTTGGACCACAGCCGCTGTACCACAGTGCACCGTAGCCTGTGAATTTACGAAACGCCTACTGACACACACTGTTATTTTTGGTGCTCATTCCTTGACTTCCTGCATTCATTACTTCTGAATAGGGCTGGGTACCGTTAAACGATACCAGTACGGTATCGAAAAAATAATGAAGGTACTACCGGTATCGACAAATAAATTGGTACCGAAAAAATATTTATCGTTAGAAAGCAAATGTCTCTTCCTGGTGGGTCTGAGACTGCAGTAAAGAAAGGGCTGAGGTGTTTCAGCTCAAATAAATGATAAAAACACTAAAAGAAACAGTATTTTATAGAATAAATGATCATTATTGTTCTGTTTTATGGTTCTACAACAAAACTAAAATCAAGCACGAGGATAAATGACTCGATTTGAGAATATTAGTCTTGTTTAGAGCAGTTTTGACTAGATTAGTCACATTTACTACTGTCATCTAGATTATTTGGTTTATTTCATGACAATTTTTACTGATTCTAAGGTAATCTCACTTGAATTAGGGAAATAAAACTGCCCAAAGACCAATTTTCTAACCCCATTGGTAAATTAATTTAAATAAAAAAGGAAATAAGTAGAAATCTATTGAAGCAAGT
>OMNZ01088683.1:0-14911 GCA_900303255.1 Lesueurigobius sanzi
ATAATGTAGATGACAGTAGTAAATATGTCTAATCTAGTCAAACCTGCTCTAAACCAGACTAATATTCTCAAATCAAGTCATTTATCCTCGTGCTTGATTTTTAGTTTTGTTGTAGCACCATGAAACAGAACAATAATGATAATTTATTCTGTAAAATGCTGTTTCTTTTAGTGTTTTTATCATTTATTTGAGCTGAAACACCTCAGTCACTTTCTTTAGTGCAGTCTCAAATTTGCTTTGAAAAGAAAAATATTTTTTTCAGTACCCGTTTTCGGTACCAATTTATTTTTCGATACCGGTAGTACCTTAATTATTTTTTCGGTTTTTCGTTTAACGGTACCCAGCCCTAGCCAGGACCTATAAAGGTGAAATCATGACCATTGAAAAATGTCATCTAGAAATAAGATTTTCTTTATTTACCCTTTATTTCAGTAAGTTGGCCAATGGGGATTTTTTTTTACACTTAAATTTAAAAAAAAGGCAAAAACGTATACACATTTAATGACATTTGACTTTTCTGAGTTAGGACACAACAATTTAATTCCCTCACTCCCTCTTTTACTCTTTGTAATGAAAATAAATCAAGTGCAGCGCCTTTTAAAATAGTGATTCTGCTCCCACTCCCTCTGACGAATGTACACTCTCAAAAGAAGTGCATAGCTTTTGTTACCTGACGAAGACAATGTAAAGTGTGCACATGAATCTTTGTAAGAATGTTCATGCTTCATCTTTTCTGTGAATGGTCCTTTTCGCTAATAGAAAACTTTGCCTTTCAGTTTGCAAGGACCCGCCGTACAAAGTGGAGGAGTCGGGATACGCTGGCTTTATCCTGCCCATCGAAGTTTACTTTAAAAACAAGGTTTGTGTTTGAAGCCCGAATGTGCCGTCACCTTGAACTCTCTTTTTATATGTGAAAAGCATGTCGTACTGTGTGGTCCTTTGTCATCCTAGATTTCGTGTGCACCTTAAGCGTATCGGTTGCTTTCAAGTGACAACACAACATTCTAAAGAGACTGTAGTTCAACATTGAGGTGGGGGTCAAGTGAAAACTCCATGGTCCCTGTCAAAATGCAGATTTCTAGTCTTGGTTTATTGCTAATTTCTCTAATTCCTGGGCACATGAAATAAAAACTGTCACAAAGTTCAATGTCTTCTCGGTCAACACATATGAACTAAAGTGTAATTATTTTGGCATTATGGTGTCCAAAAGTGCAGACCAAACCACATGCATGATGTTGGCCAGTAGAAAGGACTTTCAGCCGTGAGAATAATATGGCAGGTTTGTGAATCCAATCGCTGTCAAATAATGATCAGAGAAACCATTTGGGCATTTTCATTTTGGAAATTCTTTCAAAAACTGTTTCTCTCCCGTAGAGTTGTGTTGGCACCTGACCTACAAACTGAAATAGAATTCTGTTCTATGAAAACGGCCAATATTTGGTTTATTTGGTTGGCTACTTTTTCTATCTTTAAGTGTAATATCAGTTTCTTTTCTTCACATGTTCTTGGAGCCTATAGAGAGCTTTCACAGCAGTTGGTGAATGTGTGAGCTGCTATAGGTTTTAATGAGAGCTATGACATTAATGGAGTGTATTTTTAGAGGTATTCATTGCAAGACGAGAGAAAGGAGCAGACCTAGTGCAACCCTCTCAGGGCTTTTCCATTTATCCACGTAAAAAAGCCCTTGATGCAAATAGTCTGTGTAGGTTCTCAGTCGTACAGGAGTTGTCCATCGCAGGCAAAGATTCTTCAGTCTTCATCTGTACTCTGAGGTTGAAGTGTAGGACGTTTCGATCTTGATCCACTCGCTGACGAAGATATTTGGATTAAGAACGAAACGTCCTAGTACAGATGAAGACTGAAGAATCTTTGCCTACGCTTGATGCAAATAGTTTTCTTTTTTATTCATAAGACTAGAACCTCAAACCATTAATGCCACCGTGTGTGTGTGTATTTTGGTGCATGTACAATGTATAATAAACACATGTGGTCAAATTGCCTCTGGGGTGACAGTGGTGCAGTGGGTAAGTGGTTTTCCATAAACTAGAAGACGGTCAGTTCCAAAGACCCTGCAGTGACCATTTGATTGTGCTTCATGCTGGTGTCTCTTTTATGTTTGTGTGCCGTTCAGGAAGAACCCAAGAAAGTGCGCTTCGACTACGACCTGTTCCTGCACCTGGACGGCCACCCGCCTGTCAACCACCTGCGCTGCGAGAAGCTCACCTTCAACAACCCCACGGAGGAGTTCCGCCGCAAACTGCTCAAGGCCGGAGGGGTAGGTGGAGGGAGGGGCCGGTCGCTAGAAAGTAGGGCAGATTAAATGACTGTATACATCATTTTTAGGTAACACTTTTAGATTACAGCCCGCAGTTCCATGTGTAGGTTCAAGTAACAATCGTTTATAGTACAATTGGAGCTTTTCTCTTGTGTTAACATTGTTTGTCACATATCAGTGAATCAGAATTTACTTTTTCAAGATTTGGTTACTGACGGGCCTTGTTATATTGAAAACAACACATCAACGAAGGTGCAATTGCAAACTTCATAAACAATTTCATGTACATGTCACAAGTTTGCAAGCTGACACTTACTAAGATGTCAGATGCGTGTAGATGAAAAACGCTGGATTTTCTTTGGTAAAAGGAGCTTTGTTTCTCGCTCAGCGGACTGCAGCTGTCGCCTTCAGAACAGTGAATACAGACCAAATGTCTGTTAGTGACACTGTTGGTGTTACAAAAGGTGTAACCTATCCAGCCCTTTTATCCCTGCACTGTCCTCAGGAGCGGCTCATGGCTGTCAGCGCTTTGGCCGATAGTTACAACTCGCTGGCAAATGCTTTAGTACTGTGTAAGGTTCTGTCTGTGCTCCATCTGAGCTGATGTGGGGGGGAAATGGCTGCATCCATATTTTAATACTTCTATACAGGATGCCCTTCCCGTTGCATCAGCCACATTACGAGTGGAGTGAACATCTGGGAGACAATGTGACAAACCAGATGATTGCACTACAGCCAAGGCTCTTTTTACTGATCAACTGTAATGAAAATCTACGTTTTTGTGAAGAAAAATGAATTCAAAAAATATGTAGCAACGTTGCCACATGTGAATTTGCGACACAATACCATTCTCCTGACATGAACCAAATGAGAAGGCGAGACAGACTTTTAGGTTTAGTCCAGGATTATTTTGACTGTTGACTGTATGTAAACTGACCGTATTTCTGAATAATGGTTTAATACAGGTCAATTAGATGTCAGCTTAACATTAAACTCTCTTAAATTAAGCTTTCTGGTGAACGGTTATTACGCCGATATAGACACTTAGCCCTGTGTTCTTCCAAGCTTCTATAGCTGGACCTATTGCACCGGTTGTGATAAAGTGGCATCAGTTTACCTTGGATGCTTCCTCGGTGTCTGTGCAGCAGCCAGTGCGTTGGCCCTGAGCCAGCGGCCCCCTGTAGTCAGGAGATTTTATGACTTCAGCTAAGTGCTCTCTATTTACATTGAATGGCACCCCCCTCTCTGCCTTACAAAGGGTTTGGAGTGCTGACATAGACCATGCTCAATGTCCTGTAATCAGAAGTCAGACACCCGCCACTGTACTTTTACCCCTGCACCTTTGCTGTAGGAAAAGTAGAAGTAAGGATTCTGTTTTCTGTGGGTCAGTAATGAACCAATGCAGGTAGCCCCTTCGATTTAAGGATTGTGACCATTTTAAAGTATCTGATTCTGTACTAAATTGTATCTTTTTCCATGTCTTCTGCAGCAGCGGGATCCTCACAAGCGAAGTTCAGACGACTCCAAAGTAAGTTCTCTGCCATCCCTGAAGATTCAGATCGGTTACTAAACACAGCTGTAGCGCAGTCTCACCTCGGCCTCTGCTCTCACACCACTGAAGCAGCTGTCGCGACTCTGTAATGGCCATGAGATTCCCCAACAAAAACATTCTCTTGTGGGCGCCTGAATGTGACCGACTGACTGGCCGTGCTCGCTGTTCTTGGCACCAAAGTCCGGTCTTTGCTCAACCCCTTAAAAACCAGGCTCCACGGGGAAAAAATAGTGGCACTTAGAAATGCATGTCAAAGTTCATAATTTGAAATTGACTTCACTGGAGGGGATATGGTGAGGGTTAATGGATGCCTTGTAACGGTCAGGTCAGAAGGCCAGAAAAGGAGGTCCATTATGGTGTTCTTCATTGTCCATTACATTCTTACAGTATAGTGATTATTGCCAATGCTTACCAGACGTCAAGTTTGTGTTTTCCCAATAGTGGAGGGAGCAGACTGCTTGCTATTAAGGTTAAATGAAATGCCCTTTGATAAATTGATTAAAACCAGACAGCGTAGCCAGGGCCGGCCCAAGCATTCAGGGGGCCCCAAGCGGAATTATGTCATGGGGCCCTCGCAACTTCAATTTAATTTCAGAAATGTATATTGCAATAAATCTGACGGTCAATTCCCCTACCCTTCAACTTGACTTTGTTTGTAAAATAAAGTAGATTTAGCCTGGTCTTACCATACCCTCGTACTCATTTCATACAGAGGGTCTGGATCTTTCAGGTGGGAGGGGTGAACTCCTTTTAACGTTTGAAACGATTGGGTCTGACTTTACCCAATCGCTAGCGTTAGGTCGTGAAGTATGAGCCGCTCACTGAATGGCTAGGATGAAGTTCAACCTATGTATCGCGGCCACTGAGATCAGACCCAGACGTAACATGTGGGAGTATAATAATTGACGGGATCTTTACGGATGGCTAAGGCCAGGCTAAAGTAGATTACACTGCAAAAGAAAATCTAGAAATGAGTACAATTTTCTTAAAATTACAAAATTTGCCCCTGATTTGAGTAATTAATTTCAAGAATTCTGCCAATGGGATAAGATTTTTTACTTAAGATTTTCTAGAATTAATTTGCAGTGCACTAGTAATTTTGAGGCGACATTTGAGGGAGAAACACAGCACCTGTAGTACAAATGTATGCACTATTGGGGCCCCCCTGGTGGCCTCGGGGCCCGAAGCAACTGCATTGTCTTCTTATGCTGGGCCGGCCCTGTGTGTAGCATTACACTGAGTAAATGGAATAAAATACAAGCTTTACATTGTAGGTATTTTAGTGGTATTTTATTGGACAACACCAGCTCGTCTCATGGAGATCTTACATTAACTACAGGTTGCTAAACATGAGGCGAAATTATTATGCTTTATTTTATTTACCTATTACAAATGCATTTAGTTGATCATTAGGAGCAGGTTTGGTATTTATGGAATATTTTGAGCTCTTGTAGCATAGCGACATACAATATGACCTGTAATGTTCTGCAGTGTGGCTTCAAGTTCTCACAAAAATCTCACACAGACACTTTTTACCATATGTTTTTCTTAACGCAGCCAAGTTCCTTACACACTGTCTGAGCACCACTTCCTGGCATATCACATTAATATTGAGGCTTACTTTTTCCACTGCATGTTTTCAATCTGCGTCGCTTGTCATAACAGTACTCCTCCACACAGGTGATGGTAATGCAGGAAGGCTCTACGTCCCTGTTCGGACAGCACCTCAAGCTGCCTTCGCTCCCGAACAGCTCCTTCTCCTCTGACCCCAAGAAGAGCAAAAGCTTCCACCCTTCAAAGGTCAGCAGTTTACTTTTTACCCCCAGTTTCTCTTTTTCGCAGGTAGATCTTGGAGCTAAGCAAGCTCCTCCGGTGCGTCTGCTGCTCGCCCCACCTCGCCATGAAACTCTTCACCCCTTCAAAGTCTGCCGGCCCTAATCCGCACATACTTGGCAGGTTCAAAGGCGTCCGAAACCATTTAAAGTCCGCGGATTTTCAAAGACGCTCAACTTCGGTTCCAGCAAAAACTATATCTTGGCCGGCGTTCAGACGTGAGCACTTACTGCGAGTTGTGCTGTGTATCTCTGTCAAAGCCGCTGGCCCGAGAGATGAATATGTTTAACTTCCCTGACCTCTTTGACCTCCCATGCAAAGAAATCCTAAACAAAACTAAAGTAGAAAGAGTGAAGATTTCTCTCTCTCTCTCCATTACGTCCTAAATCACGACGCGCTTCATAATGTGCCATGCTGTTTCCATTATGTTATTTTTAGTGGCCGAAAACGGTGTCATTTAAGAGGCAGGTTAGGAGAGACCCGTTTCACATGGAATCGTTTTCCAGTCTAAACACTGCGTGATGAATTACCAGAGGAGCACGAGGTCACGCACACGCACATGCACCCTCTCCGCGGCGATCCGTCTTCAGGCTTGTTTATAATCAGGATAAATAACGCAACCCACTGCTGCCATAACTCGCACTCATATTTGCGCACTCTCGTGGTGAAGTATACATCAAAATGTGTTGAAATCTATTTGTATTAGAGACGTCGGCATGCCATATGAATGTGTATCTTTCAGTGTCGAGGAAGTACGCTGGCATCAAGCCGTTCCAGCCAATGTTATGTTGGCAGTGGTCCTGAAGGCAGTCAAAACATGTGGTCACATCTTTGATTTAATATGGCTCCTTCACATTTGAAATCCTAGCCAACCATTATTAATTATTTAACCATTATATGCTGAACAAAAATAACCGATCCTGCTGTGTTTATATTGGATTCCCAGTAGTGAAATTGAAGATGTAGGTTTTTGATTCAAGCGCGTTGAAAAGGTGAGCAGGGAAGTAGGACTGTAATGTATTGATATGTGATTTGTGAGACAATTCAAAATGGTACATTTAACATATTTCTAGGAACATTAACATTGAACAGAAGACTGAAGCATGCACGGCTAAACTAATATAAGAAACCACGCATTTAAGATTGAGCATGCTTGTGAAGTTCTCAGCGACAGGGTTTGCAGGTTCAGTAAAATTCAGTGAGCTTTATTATCTACCACATGAAAGAAGGAGAATCAAAATTGTTTCTCTCAAGCGCTTGGTGTAAAAGCTCAGTATAAAATGCATATATACTCAATGGTTTTTATGCTTAACGCAGATCTGAGCTCAAATACTGACACTTTCCTCCACTCACTGAATCTACTGTCTACTGAGAACTAACAGGACTAAACCAGGACTAAACCAGGACTAAACCAGGACTAAACCAGGACTAAACCAGGACTAAACCAGGACTAAACCAGGACTAAACCAGGACTCAATCAGAAATAAACCAAGAAAGAACTTGGTCTAAATCAGGTCTAAACCTGGACAATATCAGACTGAACCAGCATGAAATAAACCAAGAAAATACTTGGTCTAAATCAGGTCTAAACCTGGACAATATCAGACTGAACCAGCATTAAAACAGGACTAAACCATGATGGAAACCTTGGACTGAAACTTGGACTAAAACAGGTCTTAACCAAGACTAAATCACTACAACTCCAGAAGAAGCAGATGGCTTTTGCTGCCTTTTAAAAGACAATATTCGTGAGGAAATCGAAATTGTGATTTAAACTAAAGAAAATCGTGATAAGATATTTTGGCCACATCGCCCAGCCCTGGGGAGGCGTCTTTTTTTTTTTTTATCCTGTCCCTAACGTAGGCAAAGATTCTTCAGTCTTCATCTGTGCTCTGTAGTTGAAGTATAGGACGTTTCACTCTTTATCCAAAGCCCTTTGTCAACAAATGAGCAGAGACAAAGTTCTTTGGATAAAGAGCGAAACGTCCTACACTTCAACTACAGAGTACAGATGAAGACTGAAGAATCTTTGCCTACGATGGACAACTCCTGTACGACTTAGAACCTACACAGTTCCAAACCTTAAGCCTAAAGTTAAAACTCATCCTAACCATAATTAAAATGAAAATATAAACTTAATAGAGCTTACTAACAAAAGCCCCCCTAGGAGCGTGGAGGCAGGACTTATGGCAAAACTGAGTTGGAGAAAAAATTAGGCGAAGGGGAGAGTTGAGCCTCCTCACAGCCTGGTGGATGTCGCTGTCCTTCAGTCGGTTGTACGTGTCACTGATTGAAACTCTGTTCAGTTCTGTCATTAGGGAGAAAACGGCAGTCTGTGAGAAATGCTGCAGGGCCAGTTGAATGGGCCCTGTCCAGATCATTGTTGAGCCAAGAAACAACGCAGTTCACTGAGAAGAGCGTAATCCAGCTTGCTAACCAGAGCTGCTGGTCTGGGATATCTCTTCTCTTTGACAAACAAAATCATGACATTTTTGATGTAGGAAAAATGTTAAATCTTCTCTTTACTCTATGTTTTTAAGTTAGAGTAAAGCACAAGGCTAGCAGGTTTTTAGACTTAGACTTTCTAGTCTCTGTTCTGTGTTGTTCTCCCCAGGGAGGCATCTATGGCGTTGTCTGTCCCTTAATCTTCCTGAATGTCTATAAACTTGGACTACCTGCCGACGCGCCGCTCTAACGACTCGACTCCACTGACGAGTTTGTTGCTGTTTAGGCTCTGGCTCTCATGCCGAGCAGTCAAGCACGTTTTGTTTTTTATGTGGTCAAACCCTGGGAGGGAAATGGCTTTATAGCAGTGGAAGGCACGCTAGACTCTTAAACCGAGCCGGCAGTTTTACATCCTACAGGTCCCAGGGTCAGCGGCTGATAAAGCAAATGAAAGGAGTGGTAACACACACTCTTGTCTAGACACTTTAATGGCTTTTGAGCATTGATGAAATATTGACAAGGGGCCGGAGGTGAGACCCATGGACAAATGGCCCCCAGTGCATTTCCTCTTTTCTCCCGTCTGCTCCTTCACACTCAAAAGGAGTCCTGAATTTGCTCTTTAAATCCGTACATGCAGAAGTAAGAGGCGGATTTTGATGCCCGGCTCTTTTCAATGTCAGTAATGCCAAACCACAGGGTACCATAGACTCTCTGCTTGTATAAAAGGAAGAGGATTAATCTCTCCATGATCTGCCTGGCTCTGCAGTTGTTGTTTGCGACCACAAAGCTGTCATCAAAGCCAAATGTCAACACAACATCAGAGAGAACTAGAAAGAGAATTGATAGAAATTGTGTTTCTTTTACTAGCTCTCCCCAGAGCAGAATGTCCCAGTGGCTAATTGTGCCCTCACCTTTATGCTTGCCCACTGACCTAAGGCTGGATTTCCCTTTTCCCTTCCAGTAAGCCTTTGAGCTCGACTTTATTTCTTTGTTGCTAAATCTGAGTAATTCTGCTTCAGCACCCTCTGTGTTGGACAGAACTTTTGAGAAATCTAGCTTCTCCTGTTTGAAGTTCCCAAGGTCATTATTTCAGTGCCAAGAAACTTCCAATGTGTTGACAGAATGTAAATCGGAGATTGTTGCTGCTGTGGAATGCTCAATTTACACAAGCCCTTTGCTTATCAACATTCATTCACTCCGTGGTCACTCTTTGAGCCTTATTGAGCCTTGCCACTTGCGCTAGAGACGTGCTTTTGTCCAAGGTACAACGCAACTTGAGAATCATACTTTAAAATGAGGGTGAAAAAATGACCCGATACTTTCAAATTGGTAATTATGCTACTGTATATAAACCAAATCATGTGCATCTGCTTGATTTTGCTTTCACTCTAGAGCAGGGGTCTCCAGCCTTTTCTTTTCTTTTTTTTTTTACATACTTTTATGTAATATAAATGATAGAGAGCTACTTATACTTTGAAGAAACATGTGAAACTATGCAACCTATGTCATTGTCTATTCAGTCATGTAATTTATCTTATGCTCTTGACTCCACAGGATGGATCCAAAGGAGGCAGCGCTCTCCTCACCACAGCCACAACCACCAGCACTAACAGCAGCAGCTTCTCCAAAATCCACAAACCCTCCAAGGACCACAAAGACAAGCCTCCTAAAGACTTAAAGGAGTCCAAAAGTGCCTTCAGAGACTCTACCCCCAAAGAACCTTCCAGGAAACCCAAAGAAAACCAGCCACTTAGGGACGTTAACCCTAAGATGGGCTTCAAGGAACCCAAATCTATATCCAAGGACCAGCGGACCGAAGGGCCTCACGGGACGGGGCTGAACAAGCGACACTCGAGCCACGACGCGGATGATCACGCAACCAAAAAACGCAAGAAGGGATTTCTGGATTCCTCCGGGAAGCCGACCTCGGACGGTCAACACTCAGACAAGAAACTTTTGAAGGAGCGGCCGCAGATACGAACGAGTAAAACGCGGCCTGAGCTGGAGGAGGCCGAGCGCAGGAAGGGCTCGACACTCCCGCCTTTTCAGGAACTAGTGGACCCTAATGATTCCGACATGGAGGATCTGTCTGCCAAGTCTGATGTGAGTAGAGCATATGATTGGAAAATGTCTCTTGGCTACATTTCGCTGTGGTTGGGATTTCTTGATGGCTATTGCATTTTTTCGAGGTTTATTAAGTGCTATTTACAGTCACAGTTGTGCATTAGAGTAAAGAGTTTTTTTGTAGTCAGGAGTGTGGGAAATGAAGTTTTTTAATCATCTGTTGGTGACGTAACTTCCCCGTCGTTTCCGCTCGGTGAGGATGATCTGATTGTACAAAGGAGGCTGTAGCTCCTGTTCCTCACTGCATAGGGATCTAAAGGTTGACCCCACGAAAAGTAAAGGTGGAGCTGCTAGGATCAGGAAATAGGAGCTACAATTTGAGGAATTCAGATTGGGCCAGAGCATCTACCTTTATACCAGCTGTGAGACCTTCTTAAAAAAATGTCTTGTTGATTTATGTATGTGATGTTTTTGTAAGGAAACTTGTGCTCATGCTTCTGTCCATCCACTACACCTCTCACCCACTGCAAATGCCTATATTTTAAGCTAAATTCCTACAATTCTTCTCCTTTTGTCCACTGTTCATCTTTCTTAAATACACGGCACACATAAAAAGCTTCTAATTTTACGCGTACAGTAAATTTCTCCTTTGTAGGACTACACATTACCACCTCCCATTTCACATTTGCAGTTGGACCTTCTGTCATCACGAGGGTTTAAGAAGCAGCTGTGTGACCTCACCAGCTCCGGGTTATAACAAGAATGTAGCATCGTCACCGTTTCAAAGCTTCTTCGAATTTGTTGGTGGCCTCGGTCTGCCTGGTACCCCTATAAAATCCTCTGACAGCCAGGGAAAGGAGCAAATTAAGGGTGGTCCGTGAGGTTCTGGGGGTCCAGCTCGGGGAGTTAGAAGAAGAGGTGTGGAACTAATAAAGCTTGGAGTCATTTCGCCATAGGAATTTACAAGATGACGTTTGGTAGCTGAATTTGAGGCACGGTTTTCAAGTGGCGTCCTTGTTTTCTTCTGCATGTGAAAAACGCCGTTGTTGTGAATGGGCGCCGGTGACATTTGACTGGGTTGCCTTGGTCCGCACGCATTTCGCCGAGAAACCTCCCCATAAAGAAGGGCCGTTTAAAAGCCAAATAGTGCACGAGAGAGATTTATGGTTTTACAACACCTGAGGAGAAAGGGGAGACGTGGCAGTGAATGGCGTGGAGCTCCCCCTTTAATCCTTTTAGCCTTTTCATTGAAGGCAAAACGGCCGCATTTGTGGAAAGAAGTCTAAATCCCGCAGCTTTGAGGAGTTTTCTTTTATACCCGACTTGTTTTCACGTCTTATACGGTGGTGCCTTTAAAGCGTGTCTCTTTTTGCACTGCAGCAGCTTGTTTAGCCCACGGAGTTATTAGTTAGCGCTGGACAAACCTGTGTTTTGTCTGCGCTGCCTTTTTAAGTTGTCCCACACGGAGTTCCCTGGTTTGGGGCGGGGGGGTGGAGACAGTGGAGTAGGCTGTAAAAGGGGATGTGGGGTGACAAATGCCAGGTGTCCAGCTCTCCCCAGGCCAGCAACCACGGTGGCCCCGGAGCAGAGGAGCGGCCGTTTGATGCAGCGGCAGCACAGAAAGTCGGCAGGAAACGGGAACGAGGTGATGACACGAAGGGAAAGCAGGCGATGCCATGTTGGCAGGAAGTGCACGCGCGCGGGGTTTCCAAAAGTCCTGGAGATCCCAAAGCCAAACCGACCAAAGTTACTGAGCAAGTGGGAAGAGGGATGGCGAGAGAAAGAGAAAGTAAATTGGTTTTGAGTCACTTTTGGAGATGATGTGCTTTGGTTTGTCAGAAATCGACGTGAAGAGAAAAACGTAACAGAACAAGAAATGCGTAATGGCCCAAATGTTTGAAATGGCAGATTCTTGGTCGGTAAATACATCAGAACATTGTTTGTTAGACTTTGAAGTCAGTGTTGTGTTTGCCCTGAAAAGAACCCTACTGTACAGCCACAGATACAAGAGGGATCTTTGTCGCAGCGAGCATACAGTGTCAGAGTCAAAAGCTTCTTAATTCCCATTACAGTTGTTTTGTTTATTCAGCGCTTGTTGGATTAGACAGGCCGGTCAAACAGGCTTGTTTGCTGGCGTTTCTCTCTGGTTGTCGTGGCTGTGCCAGGAGTGAGGGGAAGAAAGCGGCCGATGCCACAGCTAACCGTTATTTATGACCTTTAAAGAGGGCGGCTTTGGTGGCTTTGAGTTGGGCCGGACAAAAGCCTTAAAAAGGAGCGCTGCTGAGATTTATGACTGTGAGAAGAAGCTGTCCCGTAAAGCTCCGCACCAGCTGTGTGCTGTTTGTTGGCAGGGCGCGACAACTATTGAAGTCTCTGCCTTTTGTCCAGTCTGCTCTTCTCATCCGTCTTCAGCCAATCAGAACGCACTAATATGGTTTACTGGCAGCAATCTAGAACCATGTGACACATCTTAATCTGATAGTTTTTTACATTGGGTTTATTGAACATTGAAGCACACTGACGTTCTCTTCGATTACAGTTAGAGTAACAATAACAGCAGTTGTAAGACTTTAAGCGCCTCCGTTTTTGAACAGAATGTCACAATTGTGTAGTTTTGGCTCAGATTGTGTCTAAGAACGTTTTGGGTCAAGCGCGTTGGAACGGTTTACCTCATCTGTCACCTGTTGGACTCGTTTCTCCAAACTTAGTAATGTTATATTGATATGACATGGCTACATTGTTTGTGTGTATTCGCTGTAATAAACCTGAAGATAACTTGGGAAGTACGCACATTTATTTGATTATGTTAAAGAAATGAATACGTCTTTAACTGCTTCAATGCTCACTAAAGTAGGGCTGCAACTAATGATTATTTTGGCAATGGATTAAGCGGCCGATTATTTTTTACGTTTGGTTGCAAAAGGCGCATGTAAATTGTATTTTTTCTAAAATGTTTCCACATGAAGCTAAAGTTATGTCTTGATAGAGTAAACTTAAGGGTAATATCTGTAGGATTCTCTCAGTACAAGTTTCACAATATAATAGCTCAGAACCTCTAGAATTCAGACTGGGATTGTGAAAGTGAAAGAAAGAGTCCTTTCATATGTATTTCCAAACTGTTTTTGACATAGGATCTGGCAACCTTAAGAGTGACTTAAAAGTCATTTTGCTCTGATGAGATAATGGTCTGGAGATTGATCTCATATCTGGGATGAGGAGAAGTCAAATATTTACAAAAAAACTATATAACCCTATACCTTTTGGATACAAAGTAGTTTTTTAATGGAAAATAAAATACAAAATTCTGATGCAATTCTTGCTCTGTCTGAGTATGGTTATATCCCGGAAACAATGAGTTGTCCATTAATCAATTCGTTGTTTCAGCCCTACACTAAAGCATTGTTTCGGTGTTGGCAAAACGTGTCAATGGAAGACCTCAGTGATTTTGCGATATATTGTGGCTTCTTGCAATATAGATATCACCCAATATTGCAATAACAATCATTTGGTGATGGAGTGCAGCAACACTACAGGCTCAGTGCAGTCTCTGAAGTAGCAAAGCACCATCGTTCGAAGCACTAGTGTGTAACCATTGCGTAAACACCATGTATATCCTGGCTGAGGCCGTCGGTGGCTGTGCAGCTTTTTCCCATTTCACAGCTGGTGCATTCTCAATAGGACGCTGAAATTCATGCAGAACAAGAATGCTTTATGGTAATGGAGAAGCGCTTCACAGTGAAACACATTATAACCCGCGCTCTGCTGGTCACTTCCACACAGACACGTGTTCTTGTCCAGCGTGTTGTGTCCCCGCTGCTGCTGCTGCTGCTGACACATTATGAAGCCTCGCTCAGCCGTTTTACATGGGGACGGCTCATAAATCGCGGGGAGGATGTAGTCTCCGTGTTCTAAGGAGACTCTGACTGCTACAGACGCCCGCCTTGTCCTTCATTATGTCAACTCTGAAATATGGAAACCCCGCATTAAGCTGTCTTTTAACTAAGTAGATGGATATGAATACTTCCACTATCCTTTAATTGTATATTAACTGTATCATCAACCGTGTAACGTAATGAAATGTCACAATCATCAATCATAATGTGTATTTATATTCGAAGTAGTTACTAGTTACTGGAGCTTCTAATAGTCTCTCAATTAGGGCTGGGTACCTTTTCATGTTTTTTCGATACTAGTAATTTAACGATACTTGGTTTACGATACCGATACCTGAACGATACCTTTTTCGATACCTATACTAAATTATTGGTCATCTACACAAAAAAAGTTAATATTTTTAGTTTAAATGACCCAAATTCATCTTATTTATCTAAATTTGAGCTGTTTTAGTGGCTCATTTGACCTAATTCTAACCACTTGTTTTGAGTTGCTTCAATAGATTTCTACTTAGTTCCTTTTTTATTTAAATTAATTTACCAATGGGGTCAGAAAATTGGTCTTTGGGCAGTTTTATTTCCCTAATTCAAGTGAGATTACCTTAGAATCAGTAAAAATTGTCATGAAATAAACCAAATAATCTAGATGACAGTAGTAAATATGTCTAATCTAGTCAAAACTGCTCTAAACAAGACTAATATTCTCAAATCGAGTCATTTATCCTCGTGCTTGATTTTAGTTTTGTTGTAGAACCATAAAACAGAACAATAATGATCATTTATTCTATAAAATACTGTTTCTTTTAGTGTTTTTATCATTTATTTGAGCTGAAACATCTTAGTCCTTTC
>OMNZ01088686.1:2500-10443 GCA_900303255.1 Lesueurigobius sanzi
CATCAACTGAATGAGGATCGGTTGGCTGGTGTGATGTCTGATTCTGCTGTTGACAGTAATGTAGCGTTCACAAAATAGTTAGTAGGGTTGGTTGTCACACTCATCGTATCTCGGTCAGTTTTAATAAGTTAAAACATTTTTGGAGCAAAATATTCAAAAACATATGGTTAATGATTGCAGAAAAAACATTTAGCATTGGATTGAGAGGATCTTATCATTGTTATTGCTTTAAATAAAAAGGTTTACTGGTCTATGTAAGTTCTCCTGTATGTAAGTCATACAGGAGTTGTCCATCGTAGACAAAGATTCTTCAGTCTTCATCTATACTCTGTAGTTGAAGTGTAGGACGTTTCGTTCTTCATCCAAAGAACTTTATCAGCACTGAGCAAAGTGAAGCAAATGAAGAACCAATAGGAGTCGTTTTCCTGTAAACCTGTTTCGGTCAAAGGATGTTGCTATAGACAGGGGCTTTGCTTTAATTTAGCCCCCGTCCTATAATCACCAACTAATTAAGAGTCCAGGGCCAATGTCATGTTGTTTGCCCAGGACCAATGTTACAACCAGCCAATCAGAGGTCAGTTGTGCTAGATAGTCGGCTCGGGACAAAAAATGTTGTCACAAAAGGTAAATTTTTCAAAGCGGACTGTCCCTCCCCTTATCTAGCAAAACTGAGCCCTGATTGGCTGGTTGGAACATTGGTCCTGGGTAAACAACTTTGACATTGGTCCTGGACTCTTAATTACTTGGTGACATCAGATCGTCCCTATAACAACATCCTTTGGCCGAAACCATCCCTGTGTCATCATTTGAAAAAGTTCATACGGTCTTCTTAGTTTAAACAGTTTTTCTTTACTAAAATAACGATAAAAAAGCCTCTGTCATGATAATGAGGCTGAGCCAGAGTCCAGGGAAAGACAATGGGAAGGTAATGAGCTGTGATTAGGTGTGAATTGGGTCGTTGAGACAGAGACTGACAACTAAGGTGTTTTTCTCTATCCTTTAGAAGAAAGAGAGGTGGGACTTACAGACGTTCAAGTTTGCTCGGTGCTGACGAAGCTCTTTGGATGAAGAACCAAACGTCCTACACTTCAACTACAGAGTACAGGTGAAGACTGAAGAATCTTTGCCTATGATTGGGTTACTGGTGTTTAATGAAAATGATCTAGGCCTAGTTTATTTCAATAATAACTCTCAGGTGTAAAAACATATGTAGTATTAGGGGATGAGCTACATTTAGAATACATTTTTTCTCAGTTAAGATGAAATATGTGGCAGTTGGTTATTTGTGAAAATCTGCAGTCGGTGTTGGTTGTCACATTGGTTGGTGTTGGTTGTCACATTGGTTGGTGTTGGTTGTCACATTGGTTGGTGTTGGTTGCCACATTGGTTGGTGTTGGTTGTCACATTGGTTGGTGTTGGTTGCCACACTTTTTTCCTTTGTCTGAATTTCTATAAACCTGCACATCTCATAGATTTTATTTAGTTAAGAGTCTTAGGTAACAAAACAATCAATCTATTGTTCTCTGTCTGTGTGTGCTTTTTCAAATGTTAGAATTTAACAGATGTGATTGTTTTCTAACCGCTTCCTGTGTTCCTCTTGTAATTTCAACCGTCCGGATTGAAAATTTGAATGTGACAACCAACACCAGTCTCCCCTATCATAAAGACGGCATTACCGCTGAGTGGAAAAGAAACCATTGATAAAAACAAAGCAAAATGTTCAATCTCAATCAATCAACCAAACAATCAATCTTTGCTTATAAAGCGCTTTTCATACAAGAATGTAACACACTATTTTGTCTAGTCCCCGGACAAATGTTTAGGATTTAAAAGACTAGAAAAAAAACACAAAAATTGAAGTCCTCAAATTATGCATTAGTATTTTCTGTCATTTTTAACTGTACTGCAAAAAGTTATTAAGAAATAAGCCAAATCTTGCAAAGGGTTACGTTTTTGACATTTAAATTTAGAACAAAGATCTCATCACACTCAAAATGAGATTCACAATATTATTGGTGTAAAAAACAAATCCTATTGGCTATTTTTAAAAATTGGTTACTCAAATCATGGGCACATTTACTTATTTCTTCTAGATTGTTTTGATAAAGTGGCTACACTGCAAAAAGCAAACTACAGGCAGACAATAGAACTAAACCGGGACAATGTCTTCAGTCTGAGGTTAAGGCGTGAGATGCTCTGTCCCTGTTTCAATAAACAAACATACTTATGTGAATTTGTAATTAATAGACAACAAGTCAAATATTTCAGTGTATACAAAGTGATCAGCTGCCAGCAGAGGGCACAAGTCCTCCATCCATGAGGACTCACTGGACACCAGGTACACGAGGTACACTGGATACAAGAAATACTATGTAGGGAAGGAAAACTGAGCGTATAAAAGTCTGGATGTTTGATAAGATGGATGGAATGGATGACTGACTACATATAGAAATTACTAAATAAAGTAATATCAAGTGAAATACATGTTGTATGCATGGTGATGAATACAGTGTGCACTTGTAAGGATTAAGAAAGCATTTATATGATTGAAAAGTTAAAGGATTGTGTCAAACTGTGTGGCTGTACATGTGTGTGCACATGCATGGATCATATTTATGCATGATGCTTTCGGTAATGTGTATGTTTGTACATTGACCGGAGTTAACGGATGGCTAAGGCCAGGCTGGGTACGGGTATGCAGATATATGTATATATACATGTACACTACCGCTCAAAAGTTTGGGGTCACATTTTGAGGTATGGTTTTTATCTTTATTTTGAAGACCATTTACATTGTAGATTCTCCCTGAAGGCATTCATTTCAATCAATCAATCAATCAAAACTGTATTTATAAAGCGCTTTTCATACAAAATGCAGCTCAAAGCGCTTTACAGATTTATCCATGAACACATACAGAATTATGTTTTAAACAAAAATATTACCGGTAAATCAAAATGACTCCTTTTGCTTTGATGACTGCTTTTCACACTTTTGGCATTTTCTCACTGAGCTTCACACTGTAGTCACAGAAATGGTTTTCAGTTCAGACTGTTTAAAACCACTGCAGGTCATGACCTAATGAAGCTCATTGAGAAAATGACAAGAGAAAAAGAGAAAAAAAATATGGTAAAAGAGAAAAGGGCTATTTAGAAGAATCTAGAATATTTAAAACAGTTATTTCACCGTTTTTTAATTTTTTTAAATTTCCTACATAATTATATTTGTTCATTCATAATTTAATGCTTTCAATGATAATCATACAATGTAAATAAAAAGTGACCCCAAACCTTTGAGTGGTATTGTTCGTGTGCGGTACATGTATCAGAGGTTACATTAACTGAAAGTTCTGTCAATGACAGAATATTTAGAGTTCTGACAGAAAATTTTGCAGGCTGTCCTTCATTTTGAAGGATTAAAACTCAAGCCATCGTAATCTTTTGAGAGTTTTACACAAGTTTTAACACAATGTAGTTTCCAAATTCATGTTCCATGATTCTGCTCACAAATTATATTTAGATTTACATAATTATTATTTATAGTTATAGTTTATAGTGTTTTCATACATACATAATACTACGTATAATGAGAGACTAATTAATGAAGCATTTTTTACAACCCTGTCCATCAAAATTATCCCTAGCGAAACCACTGATATGTGTCTATCTATGCATCTGTAGTATCACAATAAGAAACACAATTTAAAAATGTAAAAAAGGATGACAAAAAACGAGCATCTTGGACACTGAAACATTAAAAGGTTAGCTTGAAAAGTCTGTCGTATTGAGACTAGGATCAGCCAAATCATCATGACAATAATATCTCTGATTTTAAATTAGCGATTCCTATATAAATAAAGGTGAATACACAAGAGCCTCTCAAAACCCATTCATTTAGCTCCACATCTGACCTTTAATGAAAGGATCACTGCAGCAAGTACTGCACTATTCATCTAAATCCTTTATATGACAATGCCCAATCACGGCTCAGGTCAGGACTATTTGAAAAACGATGTTGTTATAAGCATGAGTTCAAAAAGAGAAAGGTAAAAAGAGAAAGGACATTTGCAATGGTCTGTTGTCTTCATAGTACTCAAGATTTAGTTAAATCATTCATTATTCATCACGCAACTAAAATTCATCTTTTCTTTTTTTTGTTGAAGATGGGGAACATTCCAAACTTTGTGTGAGTCAAATTTAAATGAAACTTTCCTTGACTGAATGGAGCTGTTATAACAAAATAGATTTTTTTTTATTATCAGAGGCCTTCAACTAACAGCTTTTTTGATATGTAGAGTCTTCTGGAAAAAAAAATGATTCACAAGAAAAATATGACTTCTTGAAAATCAATGCAGCAGTCGATTTTAGACCGTGAAGGTGAAACTCAATTAGTCACTCAGACCTTGGCTTTGCTGGAAGACACACAGACATCAACTCAGCTTAACGATAAAAAAAAAAACTGCATAAGGGTTTGTCTCTGTTTGCAGTGAACAGACACAGAGCAGTTGGACAAAGGGTTGCCCTCTGGTGAAAATCAACATTTGATCATAACATGGTGGTTTAAATTCTGGTTGAGAAGAAAAACACCTGAATAACACACATGAGGATTTAGGAAAGTACATTTAATATTTAAAAAAAACCTTATAAACCCAGGACTAAATCAGGACTAACTAACAGGACTAACAGGAAAAAACTAAAACTAGGACTAACTGTGTAAATACAGGTCTAAACGAGGTATAATCTTGGTTTAGATACCTTTCTTGTCCTGGGTTTATAAGGTTAGTCCTAGTTTAGACCTGGTTTAGTCCTGGGTTTATAGGACTAACCCTATAAACCCAGGACTAAACCAGGTCTAAATTAGGACTAACTATAAACACAAGCACATAACTCCAGTGCTGAAGTCTCTCCACTGGCTTCTTATAGAATTTAGAATTAAATTTTATAATCCTCCTCCTCACATACAGTATAAGGCCATAAAAGGGTTGGCTCTGATCTATCTCCAAGAAATGATTGTGCCATATCAGCCAATCAGAGCGCTTAGCTCTCAAGACGCAGAATTACTGGTGATTCCACGCGTCTTTCAAAGCACAATAGGAAAAAGAGCCTTTAAATACCAAGCTCTGGTTCTATGGAATCAACTTCCATCTCATGTTAAAGAAGCAGACACAGTCTCCATTTTTAAGACTAGGCGCAAAACGTTTCTTTTCGAAATAGCTTACAGTCAGGTTAGCTAGGCTCAGTACTAAACCTACAGCATAAGCAAGGCTGCTATAGGAGCTATAATGCTGGGGGATGTACGGTACATTGAGCCCTATCCTCTTGTTCTTCTTATTGTATAAATTATGTTGCAATATTTAGTTCTACCTTTACATTTAGTCTGTTCATTGCTATTCGCATTGTGTCCTCTTTGTCTGTCCCACCCCCGTCTGTGGGCAGGGAGTGGTTGCTCTCTGGCTGTCGAAGATCCGGTGGATTGCGACCGCAGGCCTGAACAACAGCTGACGCAGATCTGGCTGGACACAGCTACGGGACTTGTCGGCCTGGGAACCATCTGGCCCATGGGTCCATAGGAGTGGATCCCTTCCCCAATGTGGTCCTCCTCGAGGTTTGTCCGTTTTGTCCCACGTGGTTTTCGGAGTTGTTCCTTGCCGCGGGGGAGGGTCTAAGGATGTGGGATACCCCAGGCTGACATTTCATTTGTTTGATATTGATTTGTTTTGTGTTTGTACCAACCTCTGGGACGACTTCTGTTGTGATATTGGGCGTTACAAAAACAAATTGATTGATTGATAAACCCAGGACTAAACTAGGTCTAAACTAGGACTAACAGCTGGTTGGAGCATTCGTCTATGGATCCAAAGGAAGAGCATGATAAATTATGGTTGGTTTAAGTTGTACAACATTGTGGATGTCAAGTTATTGATTAAAAGGTACACTGCGTAACATTTCACCAAATAAATAGAATTAAATACAAGCTTTTCTTGTATTACAGATATTGTATATTCGTTGAAAAATACCTTAAAAATGAACAAACAAACATGTGTCTTTGCTGTGAGCGGTTCCTCTCTTAAGACCTGACTTTGGGAGCGGGGACGTCTCCAGCTCGTCTCTATGGAGATGCCGACTAAAGGCTGCCAAATATGAGATTTCAATAGGTTCGGTCCTCGTCCAAATCCATTCTTTGATTAACCACTGCAAAAATTACATTCTCGGCTGGCAACAATGTAATCCAAAATGTTACGCAGTGTCCCTTTAAAGAATCAATGTCTCATGTTTGTTTTGGGGTTTGTGATTGTAGTCATTTATTTTGCTTTTCCTCCTTTCTTATTCCCGTACATAATAAGAATTTGTACCCCAATTTAAAACAATATGCCAAACAATCATGAAAAAGCTCAGGTTACATGCAAACGGCTGTCTCTCACATGGAGGTGGTGTCAGCTGAGAACTGGTTAAACATTGGCCCAAAGTTTGCCTTCCGCCTGCTGTTGTTTTTACACCGACGCTCGGCCAATTGTTGCGGCCTTTATTGACTCAGTAATTAAAGTATTTTAACCTGTGGATTCTGTCATCATTACATACGCTGTGCCATCTGGCCCCGACTGCTGCACCAGCTCCACAAATGGATTCTACCCATAGGAGGAGAACACGTATAAAACTATCAAGGCGGGACAGGTGCTGCGGTGCGGACATGTAGATGTAAGAACTTTCTGTGCCATGCAAGATACTGAATATGCACTTCCAATCACACCACGATACAACCTAAATATTCAGTCATAACTCATAATTTTAGACTAAAACTAAATAGCTACTGTACAGTGGTGCAGATGGTAGAGCGGGTCGTCTCATGATCGGAAGGTCAGGGGTCAGTGGTTGTGCGAACCCATTTATTGCCAAAAAACTGAGTTTACTCTTTTGAAATCATAATGAAAAGGAAACTACTCGAATGTCCCTGATCTAACGTCTACATGATCTTTAACATCTGCCGGTAAAATTCATAAACTCACTTCAGCTGAAATACAGGACTCTCTGACAAAATTGGACCCTCTGAACAAATAGATGTTTCTTTCAAGATGCACAATATGTAAACTTTTGATCAGTTTGGTTAGTTTCTAGTTGAAAAGCGAACAACAAACAGGTTTTCTGACAATAAATGGCTTCACGCAACCACTAACCATGAGTGAAATAAAGGTTTTTGTGTCATCATTCATATTCTATGAAATAGGGCCGGGTGATATGGGCAAAAAAATCTTATCACAATTTTCTTTAGTTTAAATCACGATTTCGAAAAATAAAATTGACAACATGAATTTTATGGACTAAAATTACATTGAAACGAAAAAGAATAGTTTGACTAAATCTTAACTAAAACTAAATAGCATTTTCGTGAAAGGACTACGACTAAAACTAAATAAAAAAATGAACACTGCAAAACATCTCCATCCATCGCTCCATCAGTGTTTTGCAATGGTCAAACCCAATGTAAGAATATATAATAATAAAACAACACTTTCTTTTGTGTGTAACTGTAATATGTAACTATTTTTTATCATGTTATATTAGGTATACAGTATGTTAGCAAGCCTGATCAATCAGAGTGACCAACCAAGAAAGCACTAGTGATGTAACTAATGTCCTGTTCCTCTCTTTCATTTCATGTTTTATGATTTCCATCTGGCATCTGACTTGAGGGTGAGTTATTTAGTTCCTTGAGCTGCTGTGAGGTGAAGGATGGAGAGTGGATGGACTGCATTCACCATTTCTCTCCACCTTCTGCACATTGGGCTTTATCTACAACATCATCAACAGCTTTCATCACTCCTCTCTCATAACAGCTATTGTGTGCCTTTGTAGTAGAAAAGTTTTTCAATTTCCTGCAGAATTAGATGTACGCCGTCCATAAACACTGAAAACCAAATTAGTAGATCATGCCAGGGATTGTTTTATTT
>OMNZ01088686.1:10463-24427 GCA_900303255.1 Lesueurigobius sanzi
TGTAACTAATGTCCTGTTCCTCTCTTTCATTTCATGTTTTATGATTTCCATCTGGCATCTGACTTGAGGGTGAGTTATTTAGTTCCTTGAGCTGCTGTGAGGTGAAGGATGGAGAGTGGATGGACTGCATTCAGTCCATCCACTCTCCATGTAGTAGAAAAGTTTTTCAATTTCCTGCAGAATTAGATGTACGCCGTCCATAAACACTGAAAACCAAATTAGTAGATCATGCCAGGGATTGTTTTATTTACAGTTGGTAAAAAATATTCTTACAAATAAATCTCTTTATAGTTCTGTGTGGTTACTCATGTGGTCATTTTAACAGCCAGTACCATTCTTTGTCGTGATTATTTTAGTTGAGTGTTCAGATCTCACGGCACCCCCCCAGTGCCCATAAACACCGTGTTGATGGGGGGCAGTGACGAAACCAGATCGTGCACCTCAGACGCCGTCGGGACGCGCTGCTGCTGCTGCTGCTGCTGGGACATCATGGCGTCCTGAGAGGGGAAAGAAGACGAGCCGCTGAACATACAGGGAGCTGTAACCGATGACATGGAATGACCTAAGGACAGAGAGCACACATTTGATTAGTACTTTTCAAAGAAACGTTAAGCAGGAGGGGTCAGAGCCAGGAGGAGCCTTCAGCCGAAGAAAATTCCTAGTCTGTGAAACCTTCATTGACAATGGCGATAAATCCTATTCTGATTCTGATAGTCAGCTTGCGCTGGTCCACACGCATGTGGATATTCCTGTTTCGTGTGTTTCATGCCTGCCTCGACAAACGACTACCTCATGTTCGTGCGGCTGAGCAGTTGTGAGTCTGAGGTGGAAGTGTGCAGCAGTGGGGCGCCCCAGGGGACAGTACTCTCACCTTTTCTATTCACCATCCACACCGCGGACTTCACATACAACACGGACAGCTGTCATCTCCACAAGTGAATGAATTATGAACAGTATAGCACTTTGAGAAACTTGCTAATCAGGCTTGAAAAGTGCATTTAAAGTGTAAGCCATTAATAAAAGAAAGTCAATGAGGCTAAAACGAAATATATTTTTTTCATATCATTTAAATTCATTGCAAAAGGATACGTTCTGTTATGTACATCATTTTAAAACTACAAAATAAAAAGTTAAAAAAATAAAATAAAATCATTGCCAAAGGAGCAAGTCTTGTTCTTTGTTCATGTGGAAGAAGCTCCGTGAAGCACAGAATATAATTTAATGTTTGAATATAAGAAAATGAAAATAAAATTGACAAAATTAATTTTAGATTTAGCTGACTAAAATAACATGGAATTGTTCAAAATACAAAAAGGGTGAGCGCTGCAGTGGGATCCATGTAATGGTGTAACAGTCTGTAGAACCAGGTGCTCTTCTAGGACATGAGGCCTATAGTCTAGGAAATAGCAGGATCTTGGATGAGACACGTACCGTGTGAAATGAAAAGGTTAGTGGCAAGAAAAATCCGAGGCACTGTTTTTAGAAAAATTAAAAGTCCTTTATTCTACATGGACATGCCTACGCGTTTCGACACAGTGTCTTCCTCAGGGCATCAGGTAAAATGGACTACTCGACCAGGTGTCACCCTTTAAATAATGAGTGACAGAGTCATGTGACAACTCAGCATGGACATAAATACCACAGTCAAATTGGATCAGATTGCGTCTTTCTGACATGTCTACTCTGGTGTTTATATAATGTATTGCACCATACGTTGTATGCATGCGTTTCTTTCCGGAAATAGTACTCGTGGCGTTTTGACTGTGGTATTTATGTCCATACTCACTGTTGTACACTGTCTGTCAATATCTCCAGCAGTGGGTCTGTAGCACATGATTCATTATAATCACCTTTTTCTGTACTGGGGTGTCATGATGCATCATGAATTAGCTTAGCATGTGCAGTGTTATGTATATATTGCATTGTGTTTTTTTTTTACTCTGAGAACAGTCACATGAGTTGTCACATGATTCTGTCACTCATTATTTAAAGGGTGACACCTGGTCGAGTAGACCATTTTACCTGATGCCCTGAGGAAGACACTGTGCTGTCGAAACGCGTAGGCATGTCCATGGAGAATAAAGGACTTTTTTCCTCAGATTTTTCTGGCCACAAACCTTTCCATTTCACACGGTACGTATCTCATCCAAGATCTTGCTATTTCCTAGAAATGGAATTGTTATTGACTAAAATTACATTGAAACAAAAAATAATTGTTTGACTAAGTCTTAACTAAAGCTAAATTGCTCTCATGTCTGTGGGGAACGAGCTGGACTTTGGGAGCTGGTGTAAGAGCAACCACCTGTACTTGAACACCAGTAAAACAAAGGAGATGGTGGTGGACTTCAGGAAGAGAAGGACAATACCACACTCACCGGTGAACATCCAGGGAGAGGACATTGAGGCATTGGACAGTTTCAAGTACCTGGGTGTTCACCTCAACAATAAACTGGACTGGTGCCACAACACTGACGCTCTGTACAAGAAGGGCCAAAGCCGCCTCCACCTTCTGAGGAGAGTGAGGTTTTTCGGGGTGAGCAGGCCCCTTTCTATGACTCTGTGGTGGCCTCTGCTGTCCTCTACGCGGTGGTCTGTTGGGGCCCGAGCAGCACTGAGCGGGGCAGGAAGAGACTGAACAAGCTGGTCATGAGGGCCAGCTCTGTCCTGGGGCCCACTGGACTCTGTGGAGGAGGTGAGTGAGAGGAGGGTGTTGGCCAAGTTCACATCCATGATGGACAACACCTCTCACCCACTGCACAGGACTGTAGGAGCAGTGGCCAACTGAGACACCCTCAGAGAAGGAAGGAGCGCCACCGCAGGTCCTTCATCCCCTCCGCTGTCAGACTGTACAGTTATGTGCAATAACCTCTGTGTTCACAAATACCTGAAATCAATGTCACTTTATCAATCACAACCACGTCCACTGTGCCTGTAAACATTTATAATCTATTTTCTTTGAACTGCCACTCGATACTGTTTACATATATTTTAGATTTCTAATTTATATTTTTGGCACCATTATAAAGTCTTTGTACTTAAGATACTATAATTCTATTATTTTATCACAGTACACATTTTTACCTATTTGCGCCCCCTTGTGTGTGTGGCAGTGAACTTCTCCATAGTGAGATCAAATAAGTGTCGTGTTAAAGACCCTTTTCTCTGGTCTCACCTGTGGTGTGCTCGGACTCGCTGTAAAACGCAGAGTTATTTTTCCTGACGGTTTCTCCCAACAGGTTCAATGGGTCGTGGGCCTCGGAGAAAGAAGCATTGAAAGCTCTGAGACTGCTCACACTGCTGATCACTGACACGTGCTGATCCACCAGTGAAGTCATCCTCTGACTGTCCAAACATGGGCTGCTTCCATAGTAACCTGGGAAAATAAAGAGCAACACATTTTAATATTGTGCCTCTAAAGGCCATGTGCAAACGTCAACTTGATACTACAATTTTTCTTACACCTGGTTAGCGCTAGATATTTCCTTGAACAACAATCTTAAAGGTCCTATACCGGATTTGGTCAATGAAAGAGGGAGTGTAATGGTGCACTCCAGGCAACTGGTAATTGAGATTTTGGGACATACAACTTACGACTTCAGAGCGTTCCAGCCAAATAAACTTGTACGTAAACAACACGACTAATGCTAAAATAGTTAGCTAATAAGATGCTGATGTTATAAGAATGTTTCTACACAAGAGATATACAGTTTTGCGCAAAAGTTTACAAACCCTGACATTTCATAGAATATGAATGATGAACACAAAAACCTTTATTTCACTCATGGTTAGTGTGAAGCCATTTATTGTCAAAAAAACTTTTTCTTTTCAACTCGAAACTAGCCAAAGGTCCCTGATCAAAAGTTTACATATTGTGCATCCTGAAACAAACATCAATTTTTCAGAGAGTCCAATTTTGTCAGAGAGTCCTGTATTTCAGCTGAAATTAGTTTTTCTTTGCTCCTGAACAATTTTCCTGGCAGTTGTTGAAGGTCATGTTAGATCAGGGACATCTGAGTAGTTTCTGTTTCATTATGATTTCAAAAGAGTAAACTCTGTTCTTTGGCAATAAATGGCTTCGCACAACCACTAACCATGAGTGGAACAAAAGATTTTTGCGTTATCATTCATGTTCTATGAAAAAGTATGTAAACATAAGAGCACAACTGTAATTCGAAACATGCAAAATAGTGTTATATTGGAGGCTGTGACCAAAGCAAAGGTTTCATCCATGATGCAGTGGCTAAGTTAAAGTTTAATGATTTCACTGCACTCCTCCACTGGAGGCGCTATTGTTGTTATCAACTCGTATCTGAATTCTGTCTGATCATGTCCGAGTTTAAAAGTTGTAATTACCAGCTTGATCGGCATTCAAAGGTTTTTTTGTCCAGTTGGAGGTTGGAAATTTACCAGTTACCAGTTTCCTGGAACGCACCATCAGTTTAAACTGTTAGCTTTGTCCAAACCAATTCCCAACATTCCTTAAGTAGACTATTTCTAACATTTCAGTTCTTCAGGGATGTTTTCATAAGCAAGTTTCATAACTTTCAGGGTCACTGTCACAATGCTAACTAAACTCGCCTGCAAGTTCACAATCACTAAAAAGGATTTGCTAATCTCTTTTTTCCCTTCAAACCATTGCTTATTAGATGTATTGAACACTAAATGTGTGCAGGACCTTTAATTTGACCAAATCTGTAATAAAGGTTTTGTTTAGCCATTATTCATTTAGAGTCATTTAGACGCTGTGGTCGCAGTATTACAGAGGCTGAGGTTTTAGGTTTACTTTAAGCAATAGACATTCTACAATACGTGAAAACACTGCAATAAATGAAGAGCAAAAGTAACCGAGAATTTAGACTTTTTAGATCATCTACAGGCCATCAGGTATGAACAAAATCACCAGAAACATTTTAAACAGAGCATAAAGCCTGCATTTTTAGAAACATATAAAAACACTTACCACTGTGTACAGAGGCTGCTGAATAGCTCTGCCCCTGACACTGAGTGCTCTGCACCCCAAACCCAAACCCCTCAGAGTCCAGGACCGGGGTGTGATCTAGTCCGGACTCGAGGAGCACAGTGTCAGATTCACAGATGTAGTTGGACACCGGTCGGAGCGGCCCGTACGGAGCCAGAGAGCAGTGAGAGCTCGCCGCTGACGTGTGGCTGAAGAACACATCTTTACTGAGGTGATGATCACTGAACGAGGGGTAACGACAGAGAGGGTATCCCAAAGAGGAGCTCTGCGAGGGGACCGAGGACATGCTCTGGCTCTGAGACCTGGAGGACAAGCAGAGCAAAAATCATATAAATGATAATATAAAACCTCTTGGCCGTTAAATCCCACTGACCTGAGGGAGAGCTGGTAGTTCGAGGCCTGGCTGGTTGGAGGGAAGTAGCTCGGGCCATGGTACAGGGTTTCCGGGTAAGAGGAGCAGGGGTTGGGCTGCGTTAGGGCACTGAGCGATGACAGGCATGAGGTGGATGAAGAAGTGGAAGAGGAAGAGGTCAAAGGCCGCGCTGCCATCGGGCCCTGGTTTATGACTGATCCACGGTGCAACGCCCCGACGGGCGAGATGGGGGGCGTCATGAGTGTCCCGCTCACCTGAGAGAAATCCACCTGCGGAGCTGAGAGCAAAGGAGCATTTACAATTTCAGATCGATGGTGTATCCAATGGTTTCCATGTTTAGGTCAAGCTTTGGTCAGTCTGCCTTCTCTGCTGTAGGACCACCTGAACATTCATCCTGGCTCTAGTGGTGTTCTGACAGACATTCCAGAATTATAACTGCAAATACGACCCAGTGCCTTACAGTCCACACATTCAGAGTTATCCATCCAACAGGGCGGATATGAAACCTAACACATAAGGCTGTGTGCTGTTTTGGACCATAACAAGACGTCAATCATAGGTAAAGTTATTTAGTTTATTTGTTTTAAGGCTCGATAAAAGCTTGTGGCCACTGCACTGTATTTTTGTGGCTCAAATTGACTTACGCATAGTTGAAAAGATGGACAGACCTTTTGATCGGTAGGAAGACTATGAGGCTACATGGTGTTTCCATGTTGCATGGGAGCAACATGCCCTTTAACAGGTTAAGGTTGACAGCCTTCTTGGGGGATAAAGGACAAAACTGAAAAAGCAGTATTTTGATAATGCATACTTTAACAATGCCAAACAGCAAGATGCTTTTATTAGGCACAAATTATCTGGATTATTTTTTTGGGTTGTGTCTTGTCATTATGCATCAAAGTTCAGTCCAGAAGCTACGCCACTAACCACTGCTGTAAAGTAACGGGAAATACTCAATTGTTTTAAAACATTTTCAGCAGAATATGCCCGTACTTCTGCGAGGAATATACACTAGTACTTCCAGAAAATGTTGCTTCGGGTCTAGGCAATGTGGATAAGGCTTAACCGCTTACCACCACATTACCAGAGCTTAAAACTGCCTCAAAAGTTTCCCAATCGTCTAAAAAGCTCCTGTTAAAGTTCTATTTAGTTACCTGTTATTGTAAACACACTTGGCTCGCTGCCCAGGTAAAGGCTTGTGTCCACCGGAGCCTGCTGCTGATTGGTCAATCCAGAAACGTACGCCTGTTCAACCAGAGACTCGTTCTTCACTGATTGGTCAGAGGCAGGATTCACTTTGCTGCGATTGGCTAGAAAACAGGAGCTGGGCGATGCCATGAACGCTGCTTTACTGGCGTCTAAAACCGATACAAAAGGCACGGAATATCAAAAGCTGAAGGTAATAATAAGAACCACACTACCTGCGTTACCTGCGTTATTCATGTATTTGTCGAGAAGGTTTTGAAGTTCCAGTTCCTTGTCATTGTTGAACTGAGTTTCTAAAGCCAGAAGTATGTACTCGTCCAGCAGCATCCTGACCAGGTGAAAGGAGCCTGTTGGCACCGAAACAATAAAGAACAACTAGGAAAAATAAGAGTGGAAAGAAGACAGATAGAGGATATATATTCATGATGCAACGTACAGTATGTGCATCAAATAGTGTTTACCAAATCAATCAGCCAAGCCTCAGAGCATGCACTAATTTGAGATTTGCTTTTACGCCCTGATATTACACGACAAATAGGGGAGACCGGGGATGATTTGACGCGGGAGAGTTGTAACAGCACCACTTTGACCAATCAGAGTCCAGATATGTGTAATGTGATCCCATCAATGTGTAGTCCTTTCCTCTCTGATCAGACACAGCAAATTTGAAGACTGTAAATTGATGCTGCAGGTTTTATCAGCAAAAAAGGCTAGTTTGCTACTATTGGCAATTTCTGAATTAGCTTGGTTGCCATGGTTTCCAGTTGCATTCGGCAGTTAGAACAGCGGTTGGTGGGACAAATTCCTGTTACAGCTGCTTAGTTTTGCGCTAATAATGTGAACGGTAGAAAAAGGAATACCTCACAAAAACTTACCTCACCATCAAAGCTCTAATGTGAGGTTAGTTTTTGTGCTGTATGTTGCTTTTCTTTATGGTTAGACCTTGAGAGATGCTGGTTATAACACATAGAACTCACCCCGCTAGTGAGGAGACTTGTAACAAAGGTACTCTTTAGTTTGACTCCTTCTCATGGTGTTTGTGTTGCAATTAAAGGAATCTTATGAGGTGCCATTTGTAGCCAAGAAATGTAGACCTTTCTGTGTAAAGGTTTGGGAGTCAATGCGTAGAATATTTGTTGCTGAAACGTGCTTGAGTTTATTATGACATAAATCTTACATGCACCTACAGGACACAAGTTAATCTTTATCCAAACACTCGAGCTGCTGCCTCCAGGTGACTGTCCTGATGGTCTGCGTGACCTCTCACCTTTGGGCTGCCGCTCTGTTTGACCTCGGAGTCAGGCTTCCAAGTGAGCGCCACATGTTCGTGTTTATTCACGTTCGCAACGTGTTTGAGTTTGAACAGAGAGGCAGACAGATAAGAGCTGTTTGATCAGGCCCACGCTCCCCATTACAATTTATGACGCTATTGTAGCAATCTGCCGCTGATACTGTCAGTCGTGTGCTGACTGTTTGTGGTTAGCACCAACACACGGTGTGGGCCAGTCTTTAATAAAACTCTAGACAGGACATGGCCATAGTAATACATTGGAACAAATGGTAAGTTGTGATTGTCCTTTTGGAGCGATAGTGTAAACGTACATGAAGTGGAACTTATTTTTATGCTTTTTAAAATAATTCTGTTAATTTCATGCCTTTTTTCTGAACACTGACTGACCTTACGTCTAGTCAAGCTAGAAAATTAAGTTTTTGCAATATTTGATTTTATCTTTATCTTTTATGCCATCATTTCTTTGAAGTAGCTAGTGCTATATGCTAACAAAGAACAGCTAGACCTCCCCATTCTCGCTTCCTAAATAATTTTGTTTGTATGAGCACAGCACTGAAAGAATGGAATAGACATAATTTGACCAATATTTAGCTTGTCCACTTGAGACAGAGCTACAGTAGAATGAATGGCGCTAAATAGTGCTAAGACTACGATTTACAAAACTCTATATTTCAGAGTAAACATGTCTTGACTGAGAGAAATTACTGTATCATTTTTCAACAAAAACTGTGTCCCCGTTTTTACATTAGGCTACTTGCTGTTCGCACTAACCTCACCCGCCAATCACAAGATGGCCACCACGTTTGCCACGTCAACACTGTCATGTCCGATCTAGTGTTTTATTACTGATCTTTGGTGTGGGCTATGTGACAAAATGAATAGGCTACTTTTCATGCTAATATCTAAATCTATTTGTCATGTCATATACAGTACAGTTGTGCTCATAAATATACATACTGTTTTAATCTTTTGGCCATTTTTCACAGAATATGAATGAACACAAAAATCTTTTTCCTCTCGTGGTTATTGGTTGTGGGAAGCCATTTATTGTCAAAGAACTGAGTTTACTCTTTTGAAATCATAATGAAACAGAAACTACTCAAATGTCCCTGATCTAAGTTTACATGACCTTCAACAACTGCCAGGAAAATGGTTCAGGAGCAAAGAAAAACTCACTTCAATTGAAATACAGGACTCTCTGACAAAATTGATGTTCGTTTCAAGATGCACAATACAGTATGTAAACTGTTGAACAGGGACATTTGGCTCATTTCTAATTGAAAAGCGTAAACAAACAGGTTTTTTGACAATAAATAGCTTCACACAACCACTAACCATGAGTGAAATAAAGGTTTTTGTGTTCATTCATATTCTATGAAATTACATCCCCCCACATTTTGAGCACAAGTGTATAAAGTGGTATTCTAACTTAATCCTTTTAATCTATTTAATAAAAAGATTTAAAACAGTAGTTTTTATGCTAATGTGAACAAAGTAAGTCCATGTAATGTTTTTTGAATGCCCTGAAATGCATGTGTTTTCTCTTGTTGCAGTTTCTTACCAAAACTGGAGGCATTGTTCAGTGTCAGGTTGTGCATCACTCTTGCACCAAAAAAACTCCACCTCAATAAGAAGTCCTGGGCTCGTTTCTTCACTGAGCGGCCAGTCTGCTTACCAGGCTGCAAACCATCAAAGCAAAAAGACAATGAGGAACAATAACAAACAGTATCTAGTGCTTCTTTGCTTCTAGAGTCTGCACCTTTATGACTTTGTGCTCTAAAACAGAGTCTAGCCATTCGATGAAGGATTCCACTGTGGCATTCTTTCTCAGTAGCTCCTTTAGCTCCTGAAAAACAGTGGTCGAATCATCTGAAAAGAGAAGGAAAATTACATTTATGGTTGATGCAAGTTTGCCATATACAGTCGGGGTTTGTCTTTTGGATTTAATTCAAAGAAAACAGTCATGGATGAAAGTGTTGGCCCCCTTGAACTTTTTCCAATAAATTAAGTATTTCATCGGTTTCAGCACGAACTACCTGTCTCTGTGTCAGCAGTGGGGTCCTGGGTCTCCTGCCACAGAGTTTCATCTCATTCCAAGTTCGACGGGCAGTTCACGCTGATACCGTTATACTGTGAGCCTACAGTATATACAGTATATTGTTTGAGGCTGCTTATCCACCATCCGGTCTATTCTGCGTTGCATCCTTTCATCCGTTTTTCTCTTCTGTCCATGCAGGACCAGGAGGTTAGCTGTAGTACGATGGAGTGTACATTTCGTAATTATATTCCGCACTGTGGACTAAGGAACATGAAGATCTCTGGAGATAGACTTGGAACCTTGATGCTGTTAATGTAGATCCACAATTTTGGTTCTCAAGTCCTCTGGCAGTTCTCTTTTCCTTTTTCTGTTCTCCATTCTTAGTATGACAGGCGCAGACACACAATGCAAAGATTGAGTAAACTCTCTCCATTTTATCTTATTCCAGATATGATTTTTATATTGCCCACTCCTGTTACACCTGTCACTTGCCACAGGTGAGTTTAAACCAGCGTCATATGCTTGAAACAAAGATAATTACCCACAATTTTGAAAGGGTTTTGTTCAGCCCATTTCTTGAGTTTGGTGTGAAATTATGTCAAATTTGTCCGCTTTTTGTTGCTTTTCTTCTTCTGTTCTAATACACACAAAGGAAATGAACAGATATTATACCAAAAGATGTGTAATTGCACTAACTTTCTGGGAGAAATACTTAGTTTAATGGAAAAGGTTCAGGGGTGCCAACACTTTCATCCATAACTATGCACACACTACAAATACATGCACTACATACAATATAATGAATCCTTTTATGATCTTTAAAACATCTTTGATCTGTAACCTATTTTATATCACCAATTGCCTATTGAAGAACCAGTGATATATCATTTTGTCTGTCTGTATTTTGAATACTCATTAATTTATATTGCCAGCATTGTATTGCTTGTTGTCAGACAGTATTCAGTGAAGAGAAGGGTCTCACTCTCAGAGTACATCTCTGGGTCCTGGTCTCCGCTGCAGCTGACACTGAGCAGAGGCTGAGAGCTGATGTTAGTGAGGTCGACACTGTCGATGTCCAGCACCATCCCGCTCACGATGGCCTGGTCAAACAGCGCCGGCCGAGCTATCTGCAGCAACAAAATGAGAAAAAGACCCTTTCAGTGTTTGTAAACATTTGGGGCTTAGCTGGAGACGGGAAGCTAGATCCCTAAAGACCCTTTAGCTGCTTACATCATCAGTGACATCAGCTGGAGGCAGACAGTGAGCAAGAGAAATAAGATTAAACTAAAAACTAGTGATTAAGTGTAAAACTACAACTAAAGAATGTGGTCCTGTTGTGGCTTAAGGTGCAAGAACAAGAGGAACGACATTTGAGACGATAAAATAATGTTTTATCTGATATTTACAAGACATTTGTTTAGCGCACATAGACCAACAGCTCTACGCACTATGGGGGGCGTGGCAGTAGCAGGGCTTTAAATGATCTAAACACAAAATGGTCCAACCGTTCAATCTGGAGGTTCTGGTCGGACTTTGAAAGAAATTTTAGGATGAGAATGGAACCAAAGAGGAGAGAGAGAGAGCCATGCCTCTGCTGTTAAGTGGCTCTGACACTTCTGGTGCAAATTGACGCTTTGAAACTACGCGCGTAAAACAAGCAACATGCTACTTCGCTCCTGCGACCTCTTGGTATAAATTCGGCGTTAGACATTTGTTTATCGTTACTATAACAACAGCTACAATGGAAATAGATAGGAATCTAGCTTTCCGCATCCAGCTAAGCCCCAAATGTTTACAAACAATGAAAGGGTCTATATGGGAAAACTTCAATGACCGTTTTCTCAAAAAGGGTCTATATATTTCCTTTGTAGCTGTTGTCATAGTAACGATAAACAAATGTCTAACAGTTGTTGGAAATATCAGATAAAACCTTATTTTATCATCTCAAATGTCATTCCTCTTGTTCTTGCTCCTTAAGCCACAACAGGACTACATTTTTTAGTTGTAGTTTTAAACTTATAATCGCTATTTGTAGTTTAATCTTATTTCTCTTGCTCACTTCCTGCCTCCAGTTGATGTCACTGATGATGTAGGCAGCAAAAGCGTCTACACGCACTAACGCCGCATTCATGTGGAACTGGGGAAAACATTTTTCTGTATGCTAGTTTGTTATAAAACAAACAAACCAAAGTTTAGCTTTTGAGATGCTAACACCAAATGTAAATAATTAGCTCTGTTAAATGCCAAAAGTGATGAAAGAGTGAAATTTGTAAATTTCTCCATTGTGAGATCAATAAAGAACTATCTATCTAAATTAAAATCCCCACTTTCCGACATAGAAAGCACATGAACACAATCCAACTGGGAACAACGGACTTCCATCTGGGGAAAACTATTTACCCAGTTCACATGAATGCAGCATAATATTAAGATTTTTTTCTCCCACATTAAAAGTTACATAGTGCCCCTTTAATATCTTCTGTATCTGGTGGCTCTGGGGGGTTGGAGCTCGTACCTGGGCCAGGTGCAAGAACGAGGTCTGTCTCTTCAAGGATGAAACGAAGCGGCGCGCAATGGGCAGCTTGGTGGCGGCGAGACATTCTGGCAGGTTCTCCAGAGACGATGCTAACCAGTGCTCCCAGTGCGTGGCAAAATTACGGATATCAGCCAACAAGCTGCAAGACGGAGAACAAAAAGTATACATTTCATCTCCTTTACATGTATATCAGTTTGTGTAAATGAGGTTTTGTGAATTGGCTTGAAGTAAAACAATGAAATGACCAACCTTTCAGGCATCTCTTGCATCGTGGCAGGTATGAGTACATCTGTTAACACCTGGCAAAGGATCACATAATCCATTACTTTAATCTATCGCTTTAACAAACAATAAATAAAACCTTGGCTGTCGACCAGTTTAGTGTCTAGTTGAAATTCAAGTTGTTTTAAGGCCCAAATTATGCTCATTAGGAACTGACCTTGTACAGGATGGAGTCGCAAACACAGAAAATGTCCACAATGACAGGGTTTTCCAGCAGCGGCAGGAGATGGTCAGGCATCCCCTGCCAGAAGTGGAGGAGGAAGTTCTGAATCTACAACGAGAAGGATTTCACTTTGGAGTTGAACAAAGGAGTTTGTTTTAGTTTTAGTAGTAAAAATACCTCCTCAAAGTTGACGTTGATGGCGTTATCCAGGATGCACTGACAGTGAGTTTTGTACATCATGATGAGGGTGTCCACCTGCAACACACACAACATCTCTATGACTTCTTTCTTTCTGTTTATCAGTGGTGAAGAAGAACTCAATATTCTTACTTAAGTAAAAGTGCAGATACAGGACTAAATATTTAAAAGTAAAAGTATATGATACCATTTTTTTTAAGTAAAAATATTCATTGTAAAATGTAAAATTAATTTTATTTGAATGAAACCAGGTCCAAACCAAGACTAAACCAGGACTAAACGAGTAAACCACTACCTCAGGTCTAGAACAGGTCTAAACCAGGACATAACCACAAATAAACCAGGCCTAAACCACAACTAAACAAGGTTCAAACCACAACTAAACCAGGACTAAACCAGGTCTAAACCATAACTAAACTACCGGTAGGTCTAAACCATAACTAAACCAGGACTAAACCACAACTAAACCAGGTCTAAACCAGGACTATAGCTGGTCTAAACCAGGTCTAAACCAGGCCTAAAGCTGGTCTAAACCAGGTCTAAACCAGGACTAAACCAGGACTAAACCAGGACTAAACAGGCCTAAACCAGGTCTAAACCAGGTCTAAACTAGGTCTAAACCAGGTCAAAACCAGGACTAAACCAGGTCTAAACCAGGTCTAAACCAGGTCTAAACCAGGCCTAAACCAGGCCTAAACCAGGTCTAAACCAGGCCTAAACCAGGCCTAAACCAGGACTAAACCAGGACTAAACCAGGTCTAAACCACAACTAAACCAGGTCTAAACCAGGACATAACCACAAATAAACCAGGTCTAAACCAGGACTAAACCACAGCTAAACCAGGTCTAAACCACAGCTAAACCAGGTCTAAACCACAACTAAACCAGGTCTAAACCAG
>OMNZ01088688.1:0-11905 GCA_900303255.1 Lesueurigobius sanzi
GAGGGACGTTTCCTCCGAGTTACTGTATTCCGGTTGTCAGGTCGGAGACAGTGACACAAATAAAGTCAGCTGTTTATGCCCCTAGCCAACTCATTTTATAAACCCAAACAGTGTGGTTGTATTTACGTTTTCATAAATCATGCTTCAAGTCATTTACAGAGAATACTGCGCATCGGGAGTTAGCAACATTAGTATCGCAGTCACAGTCTATTTAATAACTGCTGAGACAGACAGCGGGCGAGCAACAGAGGACAACTAAAGGGTTGGGAATTACAGGATTGGTGTGTGTTCCAGTTGAAATCCCCTGGTCGGAGCTCGGAAATTCCGACTTCCGAGGACAACTGGATTGCAGCAATAGAGTTCGGAAATGTGATGTCATATCGCAAAGCATTATGGGATAAGCAGAACGTTTTTCCCCTAACAAACCAATGGAGGTTTTAAAAGGCAAAATACTGGAGTAATTGTCTGTATAAAAGCATCCTGACACTACAGTGGGTTTGCTGTATTTACCAGCAGGGCCTCAGAAGCTCACGGAGCTGTTCCACGGCTGCTTTCTACACTTTTGATAAGGTTTCTTGCCAATGTTAGTCTATGAATAATGTTTGCTATTAGCTGCAAACATGGTGGATTTCCATGGCAACAGTGGGTTTTCCCGAACTCTATAGACCCTTTCGCTGCTTACGTCATCAGTGACATCATCTGGAGGCAGGAAGTGAGCGAGAGAAATAAGATTAAACTAAAACTAGCGATTATAAGTGTAAAACTGCAACTAAAAAATGTGGTCCTGTTGTGGCTTAAGGTGCAAGGACATTTGAGACCGTAAAATAAGGTTTTATCTGATATTTCCAACAACAGTTAGACAGTTGTTTATCGTTACTATGACAACAGCTACAATGGAAATACATAGGGATCTAGCTTTCCGCCTCCAGCTAAGCCCAGAATGTTTACAAACAATGAATGGGTCTATTAGCATACTTTTAGCCCATGATTCAGTATCCATAGTCTTGATATTGTCTTTCTGTTGGTTCTTATAGATGGGTTGTGTTCTTTTTGGGCAAAACGGCAGCGGATCGAACACAATCAGGGTATATAACTTCATTTGGTTGATCTGAATTGAACTGTAAGTCCCCGCGGACATGAAATCCTGATAGAATTACGATTACGAGGCTAAATACTCAAACTGGCAGCCAGTCGTAAAAACACTCTCCTCCCCTGGACTTTATAAATCCTCGTTGTCAAAGTTTTCAATCCAATTCCTCCATTATTCTACGCGAGGAGAGGAAATATGTTGACAAGTAGCTCAACAGTTGTCACCAGCTGCTGCCCACAATACTACCGCAGCCTACATCTAAAAATTGCACTTCATCAAAGGCATTTCTCCTTCAAACGCTACTACAGCAGCCATATTTACCTCAAATAAACACATTTACCACCATTTTCGGAACTGAATGGCTATTTGCATCTGAATAGTGCGCTTCTTTTATGGCGACACTTTGAATCTACAAAATGGAAGCTAGTTCGGTATCAAACAGTTTCTCCTTCACCCCGAGCCATATGGAAATCAGTGAGTACAATACTACTTTGAAACAAACGCCTACAATGGGAGGTAAACAAAGAGGCATTTAACTTGTGACAATTGGGCCGTCTCCCTTTGTTTCAAGCTAAATCCCTTTGACTGAGGACCACCTGACTCGCCCCGAGCATCCAGTAGTAAAGTTTGTAATGATTCTTTTTACGGAGTACAAGTCTTAAACCAAATTCAGATGTAAAAACCCTGCTAGAGAAGACGAAGAGTGGTTTTTGGGGCCGCTGCTAACCCAGAGTGGAGCGGAAGGGGAGCTGGGGGGGGACTGCTAGTATTGTAATGCAAATACCACTGCCTTGTTCACTGTTTGCGGCAGGATATTTAATTAGCAGTTGTGTAGCGCCGATACGAACAGGTGGAATTTAAAGAATGCTCCGGATGACACACACACACACACACACATACATACACGTAGACACAGACGCAGAGAAAAACATTTCATTTCACAACCAGTTTCAACTTGTTGCCGCCACGCCGGAGCCAATCAGGGGTACTTTTTCTGCTGTAAGACAAGATTTGTTTGCTGGTCTCCAAGCGACCGTAAGCCCACAATGATTTCTAAAGTGTTAGCGGGGAGAAGAGTCCGGGCGGGAAGCTACGATCCTAATCACAGGGACATAAAACATGCCGCTTTCTGCAAATAAGAGGAGACGGTTTGTTCAGAAGCAGTTAGTGAGATCTCAGGGCTATAGGTTGCGCTCACATTACTCTATTTCAGTTGGAGCAGGGGCCAAATACAACTCTATGGGAGAGAAACGGTTTTTGAAAGAAATTTCCAAAACCAAAAATGTTTTCCTTGATCATTACTTGATAGTGATTGGATTCACAAACCTGCCGTATTATTCTTATGGCTGAAAGTCCTTTCTCCTGGCCAACATCACGCACATGCTTTGCCTTTGGACACCTTTACGAGAAAATAATTAGCTGTTATGTGCTGGCCGAGAAGACTTTGAACTTTTTGGCAGTTTTTGTTTCATGTGGATTGGCCCAAGAATTACTGAGAAATTACCAAAAAACTAAAGAATGGAAATCTGCATTTTGACAGCTACCATAGTAACTACCACATGATTTCCAGCTCCATTTTAAACTATGGGCTCTTTAATGCTGTGATGTCACGTGAACGCAACCTATGATGGAAAAAAGGTGCTAGTCTCCAAATCTTTCTAAAGCCAAGCCCAATTCATCATTTCATCATATACTTTTTGTTATAATCTTTGGGGGAATGATGATGATCTGCTTTTTGGAGACATCGTCATATCGTACAACATATAGACAACATCACCGACTGAATCTGGATTAAACCAGGACTACACCAGGTCTAAACCCAAGGAATCAATCAGAAATAAAGCAAGATAAAAGTGGGTCTGAATCGGGTCTAAACCTGGACAATATCACAAACTGAACCAGGATTAAAGCAGGACTAAACCATGAGGGAAGCAGGTCAAAACTCTGGACTGAAACTAAAACAGGTCTTAACCAGGAATAAATCCAAGAAGAAGCAGATGGCTTTAGTGGCCTTTAAAAAGACAGTACAGACATGGAATTGTGATAAAATCGAAATCGTGGTCAGATTTGTTGGCCATATCGCCCAGCCCTAGCATGAGCCATGAAATGCAGAGGCAGAATCCCCCTCCTCCATCTCATCAACATCAAACACGCTCTGAACAAAGTCAAGTATTTATAGAAATCACAATACTGTAACACTCGTCTCTACAAATGACACCATTAGTTTCCACTTAACAAGTCCCACAAGGCATCCGTCCTCTCTCCGCTCCTCCGTTTCCTGACATGCCCTTGACTGTTTGGGAGTTATGGGGATAAGCCATTTAAAGTGTGCGAGCGCCTTACAATAACGCGCACAATACCAGCCGAGGAGGACGGTTCCACCGAGTCGACGGGAGGCGCAACAAGTGATGGTCTTTCGTGTACAGTATATGTGGCTATTGAGCGACAGCTTCCACCCCCCCGGGCCACACAGAGCCTCATCAAGATAGAGGCTAAATAAAGCGTCAGCAAACACACACACACACACACACACACACACACACACACACGCACACACACACACACACACACACAAGCACAGAGAAATGCAACACTAGAAAGCTACACACACACACACAGAGAACATGTGACCAGCCGCTGTGTCGGGTCAGCTACCACCACAGAGACTCATGGACTATTGATAGCTGTACAAGGCCATTAACGCACACGGATAGAGCAGACATCGCCACATAGTTAATAATAGGACAAAATGTGGCACAGGGAATAAAAGTTAGAAAAATCACGTCGCCAAAAATAATCCACATCACAGGAAGTAAGAGCCTATAGGCAGGAGCAACGAAAAGGTTAACGCCCCCTTTCCGGTGACACCACCAGAGGCTGCGTCCATTGAGATGAATGGGGAAACATCGACTGAGATCTTCACATTTACGGCTGAAAAATAACAATTTAGGCGTTTTGTATATTTGTAGAAGATTCACAGAGCGGACAGTTGATGTTTTAAAGTGGGCTAAAGTTAACAGGAAGTTAGCATGTTCGGATAAAAGTGTATAAAGTGTTTAGCCGTTCATAGTGGCCTAATTTGATCAGATTGTATCAAATCCCAGATCGAATTCAAATGCCCATAACCTTTTCGTTGCTCCCCTCTATGGAGCTCCACAGTCCCGCCAATATATCCCATTGAAAATATCCATAGACTTTCAAATATTAGGAGTTTATAAGCACTACATTACAACTACAGACTACAGCCTGGATATTTCACACAAAAGAAACTTCCAACTTGTAAATACAGCAAGATTCTTTTATGACATTTTGGTTTATGAAGATGTAGATAAATCTTCAATTGTTTCTGGATTAGCTTGGTTGCCATGGTTTCCAAGTGCATTTTTTCAGTCAGAACAGGGACGGTGGGACAAATTCCTGCTAAAGCTGCTTGGTTTTGCGTCATGTGAATGGTAGAAATAGGAAAGTAATATCCAGCACAAAAATGCGAAACCAAGCAGCTGTAGCAGGAATTTGTCCCACTGTCCCCGTTCTGACTGAAAAATGCACTTGGAAATCATGGCAACCAAGTGAATTCAGAAATTGGGAATTGAAAAATGTGTGTGGATTTATGTCCACGAGTTACCACATATCTGATTAGCTAAGATCTTCCTTTTAAACCCTTTTAGATGTTTTTCCCGTATAGTCTATGGCAGTGGTTCCCAAAGTGGGGGTCGGGACCCCCAGGGGGGTCACGAGGCCCTAACCTGCGGGTCCCCAGATGAATTCAAGATAAAATATAAAGACAAAATAACAATGTTTGTTAATATAATGTTTAGTTTAGGACAACAAATATTGTGAATTGAGGCCAAATAACAAAATAAACTAAATAAAAATACAATAATACATATACTTTTAATGTTTTTCCACTTGAAATAGTTGTAAGAGGAAGTTACTTTTTACAGTGGGGGTCCCCGAGTCGTTCAGATGTTCATTTTGGGGGTCGCGGCCAAAAAAGTTTGGGAACCCCTGGTCTATGGGACCTTTACTTCCGGCACCAGAGTGGAGCCTGGACGGTGAAGCTCCATAGATATTTTGTTAAATATTTAAATATTTTTGGGGGGAAAAAGATGAACGCTTATCAGTTTTGTGGAAACTCATAACTGTTGAACGGAATTTTAATTTGAAGATTCGTGAAAAACGTCACCAACCAAAATATAAAAACATTTTGCCGGATTTTCAAGTATTGATTATTTTTACGAGGAGAAGGATTACTAGATGCATTGTGGAACTTTTCATGCCAAAAAAAGCTAATGTTGATGCATATTTGACCTTTTAGTGACCCAGTGGCTGCATGGGTGGTTAGCATGGCGGCTTTACTTTCCATCACAGCGGCCTCTGTGATGCTCCAGGGTTTTCACTGCGTTGCCATGGAGACTGTTCCATCACCAGAGAAAAACTACCAGAAACCCCCCCCCAAAAAATGGATCCTGGAGCGTCATAGAGGCCGCTGTGTGAAAATTAAAATGCCATAAACCACCCATCCAGCCACTAGGTCACTAAAAGGTCAAATACTCACTAAAATCAACATAAAAAGTTCCACATTGCACTTTTAAGGCGAATACCTCCAAAACAAACGTTTGCAACAGCGTATTCCAGAAACCATTCACTACATGAGTCATGGTCACAACTTAAACTGCTGTTGCCATTGTTTCTTACTTTCAGACGTGCAAAAATCTTCCTTGTGAGAAACTCGACTTCTTGGCCGGCCAATACGAGCCAGCACTCCTGAAAAGAGAGGGAGAGAAAAGATTAGAATAATGCGATTAAGAGGGCTCACGTTTTAACAGAGTAATATTTCACCCCCTGGCCCGCTCCGTCCCACTCCTTTTCCATGACTTGGGTGTATTTGTATATCGAGTTGCCATGTAAACATAACAGTGTCACGCTCAGACTGGGGGCTGGTGGAGGCGCAGCACATGGACGCCGCACACTTGTTGTTACTCTCTCTATAGCAGTCGTTCAGACGGATCAGAAAGACGTTTAAGATAATGGGCTCTGGCACCAGTTACAAAGGCATTCAATCAAGTCGAAGAGGCAAAAAAAAAAACAGATAATAAAACTTTGCTTGTTTGAAAGACACGTTTTCAGGAGGCTTTCCAGTGAACAAAGCTTGATCTTAATGTTTAGATCATTAGTAAAAGGGTGGAGTCGTGCATACACAGTTCCAATAGTGGAAAGACTGGGATAACCAATGTGCACTGTGACACCTGACAGCTGCTTCTGACAGTTCATTGTAATGTGCACAGAAAGAATTATATATTATATTAATTTCCATATGCAATACTATTTTTGGATTTTTGCCAAACTTCTGCAGTAAAACTAGTTGAACAATGTCTTTACTTTCCAAGAATGTTGACTTAATGCCAGCGTGAATTCTATTTAATGCTTTTTAATGACATTTAAGGCCTTATTTTTGACACAATTCATTTAATGACTTTTACTAATGCCACATGGAAACCCTGTTGTACACATCTGAAGCATGGTTGAACTGAAAGAGTTTAATTAATATATTATTGACTATTCCACCTGCATTTTATTATAACTAATAATGGAAGATATAGAGTAATAGAGTATCCATTATAACATTCTTCAGGTTTCGTATAAGGCCAATAGTAGAATAATGCCAGTAAACATCCAAGAATATTTTGAAAAAAGAGATCTGAAAGGAACAGACATCTTTAAAAACAAAAAAAAAACACAAAAAAAACAGGTTCAGGACCAAAGTAATGAAAAGTGAAAGGAATTAATTTGTGGAACACACTTAACAAAGAAATAAAAGAGTCAAGAACGACCATGGCGTTCAAGAAACACATTAAAACGACCAAATTAAACATCTAAGTTGATGGTTTGTATTTTGAAAATGTGAAAACACTGAACATAAATGATGTAATGTATTTGTAAACAATGCCATCTTTTGGAACAGCTGTATCGTATTTGTAAAGGTTGTAAATAGAGTTCGGGAATAGCCACCGTTGCCATGGAAATCCGCCATGTTAGCAGCTACTAGCAAACATTATCCATAGACTAACATTGGCAAGAAACGTAATAAAAAGTGGAGAAAAGAGCCGTGGAACAACTTTGTTAGCGGCTGAGTCACTGCTGGTGAATACATCTAACTCACTGTAGTGTCAGAATGCTTTATATGAACGATAACTCCAGTATTTCACCTTTTAAAACCTCCATTAGTTTATTATGGGAAAAAGTGCTGCTTATCCCAGAATGCTTTGCGATATGACATCACATTTCCGAACTCTAGAGACTAAACAGAGTGCAAGTGTTTGTAACTTCATCCCACTCCCTTTCGAGCAAATATACTGTATATTATGATTACGTATCCATTGTATTTGTGTTGATAACATGTGATGCCTGATGTACATATGAAAAATGTAACTCACATGGATGGTTTTTGTTGTTTAAATTGCTTGAATAAATAAATAAATAAAAGTAATGAGGGGCAGATATCATGAGATTACTCTTCTTTCTGCTCCCTTTCATTCAAGATGCATTAGTTTGACAGTTCTGTTTTTTTTTTTTTGTTTTTTTTACTTTGGAATGAAATAAATAAATGAAAACATTTCCAGGGGAGGGGCTGCACACATGAACCACCAGTTGAGTTCAGGGCAGGCAAAGCTCTTCAACTCATTTACACATTAGTCTTTATGGTCACATTATTGGAAAACTATGAGACCACACACAGCTAGCTGCATGGAACTATATCAACATAAAGACACCATTTGGAGTCTCCCTCTTTAACTACAGGAGGAATATCCAGCGACACTTCACCAGGGGTCTTGAAGTCACATGTTATCCTACGTTTTCAGCTCTACATATCTGACTACGCTACAGAGTAAACAGCTGCTGCAGAGAAAGTTGTCGGTAGGAAATGGATATGCATGTACAGTCGGCTCCAGGCTGGTTCAGTGGCTATGGCTAGTTAGCAGCGCCCCAGTACTTCCACCTTGCAATGCGAGAGATCAAAGCACAATCGAGGACAGAACGTGAAGGCAACATATCAGGAAGGATAATCCCATCGTGCTGTAGCAGACTTTACAACTTCTAAATGATGTTGAGCACTGTAGGGAAACACTTGACGCTAGGACTGGTGCTAGATGTAGTTTTCATCGGCAGCATCGTGCAGAAAGCGCGTTCACACCTCGGTCTGACGGCAACAAGTGTTGGATCAAGCGCAACAGAGTTTACCATAGCACCAGCGTAATGCAGACGTCAAGGCAATATCCACGAAAATCCAGGGAAAAAAAACCCGTTTTAAAGTTTTCATAAAGGCCAATTTTGTGATTTATTTGTTCTTTTCTTTTTTGGTGAAACGGTTAATTTCATTCCAAACGGTTTCAGCGGTTGGAATGGAAAGTTATGAAAGCTGGAAAGAACCTGTACGGACAGATTTTTCCCCACACAAATATCCACAAATCCTTTGTTCTGATAAAGAAATATTCACCTTTGCGTAGAGAAAAGTTGTGCGCGGATCTGCTCTTTTTGCCCACTCTCCGGTCGCTGACTTCCAGATGCTGCTGCTGCTGTTGCTGAGTGTTGGCCGTTGGTAAGTAACTGTCTCCACGGCTACAGTCACTATGGCGCGGTGGGGTCTCGAGGCAACTGTTGCTACCCTAGAAAGCCTACGTCATGTTCTTCACTTATTAAAGGGCGGGGTCATATTACGTGGGCGGGGCCAGAGAGACCGCGGCCTCGCCCACAGATGTGTTTCTGAGGTTTAATCACCAGGAGGCAGTGTTACCTCGTGAAAAATGAAATGTTTTCTTTACATTAATTGACTCATTGTGTCAAAGCAGAACATGAAGAATGATGGACAACAGATGTTCTGACAAAAATTAAGTTTTGTTTATTTCAATCTGCTTTAGTCTAGGTTATTTTTTTTTTTAATCTTAACATTATTTTTTTCCATTTGGCATATTTTTTATCTGATTTTGGCAGTTTTTTTTATTGCAGTTTTCAAATACAGACAATTAAAGGCTATATACCTGATTTTTTATCATTTTTAAAATTGCAATAAAAAAAGTTGTCTCGTAATTACGATTTTTTTTTTGTTTTGTTTTTTAGGAGGAAAAAAATGTTTTCAAATTTTCAAAACAGAAAATTATCTATATTATTACGAGAAAACTTTTCTTTTTTTTTTTTTTTTTACTTACCACATACTATGGAGGACTAAAACTACCAAAATAATAAATAAATGTCCATATCTCTACAAATGTTGAGATAAAAAAATGTAATTATTGTTAAACGCCTGTTTTGTGCTCAAAATAAAAAAAATAAAGCCTTATTAATATTTTCTGTGTCTGCTTTATTTTTACGCTCTGCTTTATTTTTACACCCAACATTATTTTTTCGCTCTGCTTTATTTTTTCAGCCTGCTTTATTTTTACGGCCTGCGCTGTTCTTTTCTTGATCCCTCTCACCAAATGCAAAGTGGGGGGGTGGGCCACAGATAGTTAGACCTAAGCAATCGTCAGATAGATTGACTCTCCATGTTCATGACCTCATGACTTGCTTGAAAAATTTCATGTGATATCTCCATGGGGAAATTGCATTTTAAGGCTTTGAGGTACTCGATGTCTCTCGATCTCAATTGTTTTCAATGGTGTAAAACACTTCCCAGAGCTGAAAGCCCCGGCCCCAAAAAGTCACATGGTTGCAACAGCTTTGTCTTCAAGACAGGTCTAATCAAATTGAGATCTCTTTCTGGATTAACCAATCACTGTAACAAGACCGCCCCTTACTTTGCCAAAAAAATAATATTGGGTGTAAAAATAAAGCAGAGCGTAAAAATAAAAGAGAAAATAAATGAAAGAAAAATTAATTAAGGAATTAAGGAATAAATAAATAAAGCAGACAGAAAATATTAATAAGGCTTTATTTTATTGTTTTGAGCACAAAACAGGTGTTTAACAATAATTATATATATCTTTTTTTTATCTCAGCATTTGTAGCAATATCTAAATAACTATTTATTATTTTGGCAGTTTTAGTCCTCCATAGCCGATGAGTGTATAAGCACATTTCACAACTGTGTCACTTTTGAGGGCCATAGTCACAGAAATGCTAGCATCCAACTCATGGAATGGACACTAAATGCTTTATATTTAGAATATAAAGTATTAGTATTATTTTCACAATTGTTTGAGTTTGCAATATGCTAAAGGAGGAAAAAACTAATTTCATTCCATTAGGAAAAAATCAGGTAGTCTATGACAAGCCAAAACCAATATGAAAATGATCATAAAAACAAAATAATAATTGGAACAGGGGGCAATATGAGATGAGCCTTACACAAATCATTCAAGTAAAAAGGTATCAAGAATATGTTTTTTTTTTTGTTAAATTATTTTTTTAAGATTTTGCAGAAAAGGTAAGGTCTTTCTTCCAGTGGGTTACAGTGGGTTTTGAAAAAGCAGAAATGCTAACATCAAAAGGTCAATTTATGTTCTCTTGAGGTGCACTGTGAGAGTGCTGTCACCCTTTGAACACTAGATGGCAGCAGATCCTGATGAATTGCATGAGACTTTTTAGCTGGTTTCTGTCCGATTGTATGTGACATCATGTCCAGATGTACATTATAACTGCATGAATTTTGTTGCATTTTAGGAATTAACATAAAAACATGCATAAAATTAACAATAATTGTGTCCTAACATTCAAGATTTGAATATTTTGTGATCTATTTCTATCTTTTGCCAAAATAGCAAAGAAAACGCTTTGATCTTTATGTAGCCTAAGGTAAGGGACTATACCTGCTGTTTTTCCTAATAGTGAAATCAAATTTTTTTTTGTTAGTATTTTGCAAACTCAGACATTACTGGAAATCTAAATATAAAGCATTTATTGTAAATTTCATGAATTTGCAGGCTAGTTTTCTTGACTATTACCCTAAAAAGTGACCCCGCTAGTTGTGAAATGTGCTTATAAACTCATCTCTAAGAAGAAACACAATTTTAGAAATGTGTTAAGAAAGTTAGGAATGAGTTTGGGCCGCAGCTTTCAATTTATTTTAGTCCTCTTTAGCTCCTTCTTCCATTATTTGTCATTTTAAAAATCATAATCAGGTATAGTGCCTTTAATTTCTCATGCCTTTCCCTCCATGTCCCGCTGCATCACACTTGTCTCACTTTCACTACCCTTCACTTTGAGGTGGTCACCAACCAACCTCTCTTTCGGCTAAATTAACATGACGTCACACCCTGCACCCATCTGCATCTGTGCGATTGAGAAGTGCCATGACTTCAGTTGTCTAATCCCTGTCTGAATGCGACCGATAGGGTTAATTTATGGTTAAGATGAAGTTAATTCATTAAAACATAGACAATGTGACTTTGATTAGTTTCGACACAACGGATTAATGCTGTTTCTGGCGGACGACACACACAGGTAAAGACGGCGGGAAATGCACGTGGGAGCTGCTCCTTCCCCAACACTATCATTTATTCATTTAGAGATTCTGAGATAATCATCACGTATCTTATGCCCAAAAATCTTAAAAACTCTGAAATATATAACAACAGACCAGTACTGGACGGTGATTGTTATGGAAACAAACATGCCTAAAGCAGGGTACTTGCGGACCTGAAGCGGCCCAGGGCTTATAGAGCATAAATGTTAAGAGTATGTGTAAAATAAATGTAAAAAGGCCCAGGTCTCTAGGCCAGGGGGGTCAAACATACGAGAAGATTTCATTGGCCCGCGGCTGGTTGGCCATACACTTCTGAACATGTACACCGTTCCTGTCCAGAGTTACGCATGTGG
>OMNZ01088691.1:0-15475 GCA_900303255.1 Lesueurigobius sanzi
ACTAGAGGAAATGCAGTGAAAGGAAAACACACACACACACACATACATTTCCTTGTTGAAGAAAATCCTCCGAGCTTGAACGGACTCATCATGAAATGATTTCTGAAGATTCCACACTTTAAATAATGAGGAACTTCATTTTCTACTTCTTTTGCCTATTTCTGCTGCTTCATTCCGCACATTTTCTAGTTTTATATATTTTTTTCCTGAAAATGTCATGGTAAGCATAATGTGTTTATGCCCAATAGATGTCCGCTGCATCTGACGTTGAGACAACTCTCAACTCTTCCTGCAAGTCTTCATCTGATACTGGTATACATTTCATTTTGATTCACTGATAGGCATCATATATCATGTTGGACATTCATTGTTAGGTGACATGCATTCCCATGTTGCTATGACTTGAAATTCCAGGTGCAACAGGACAAGTCACAATTAGAGGTTGGATGATAACCTTGGAGGGCCGTGTAATCTGTGAAGGCATCACACCAACATTTGCAACGGGACTTACTGCTGTGTTTCCAATCTACTACATATTCAACCTTCAAGAGGTTCATCCAGAAGAAGTCTTCTGCAGTCAGTACACATGACAGCGTCACCCAACAGGAATTGTTTTTCCAGTTTTGACAGTATTGCTGTTGACACTGACATTGCCCTTTGAAATAAAGGTGTCATAATTACAGAAATATGCAGCATTTTCTTTTTTTTTTACTGTATTAGACTGAAATATGTATACATATTTGTGATTTACAGATTACTACTGTAAAGTCATTTTTTATCTAGGATTACTGTAAAAATAACAGTATACTGCTGGTGTCCCAGCTGCCAGCTCTTTACTGTCAATTCTACAAATACAGAAATATACAGTTTTTCTGGTTCACAGGCAACTACCATGAAGTCAGTTTACATTTAATACTGTAAAATAACAGTAAAGAGCAGGCAACCTGCTGCCAGCTCTTTACTGTCAATTTTAGAAATACAGAAATATACCGTTTTCCTGGTTTACAGACTACTACTGTAAAATCATTTTACGTTTCAATACTGTAAAAATAACAGTAAAGAGCTGGCAACCTCTTTACTGTAATTTTACAGGAAAATTACTTACAGTGTATAAGTGTATGTAGACAAGGTGAGGTGGGTAAAAGTGTCTTGCCCAAGGACACAGCAGCTGTATGCACTGGTGGGAGCAGGGATCAAACTGGGACAGAGCTACAGCCAGGGGATCCCTTTTCAGGCCCAGCCATTAGGGGTCACTTGCATGCTCCGTCTGTGAACTCTGCTGATGATTCGGTGGTTTGGGGGCCAGCTTGCTTTGTTCACATACACACGTTCACCTGGAACTGGGAAATTGTATTTTTTCAATATGCATTTTTGTTCCTTTGTTATGATAAAATCTAAATTTTGTAGCTCCTACAGACACCAACATTTTCTAGTCTTGAACTTAACAATATTTTTGAAGGCTTGCTCAGAAGGGTTTTTCAATTTTTTTTTTACACCAAAAAACAAGGTTTTCCAAGAATAACTTCACAAGATAACCAAAAACCCCTCTGAAAAAAAAAATCTTACACCTTTTGAAACACACATGAAAACTTCAAATGAACGAAAATCAGCAATGCATTTTCCCCTCATGTTTATGTCTGTAGCCCCTCCTCGAGCCGCCTACTTATCGTGGTGGAGAGGTTTGAGCACATGAATGATCCTAGGAGCTATATTGTCTGGGGCATTATGCTCCTGTAGGGTCTCCCAGGGCAAACAGGTCCTAGGTGACAGGTCAGACCAAGAGCGGTTCAGAAGCCCCTTATGATGAGAGACCATCAAGATCAGTTACGCTGCCCAGAGGAGTCCGTCCTCCTGTGGACCCACCACCTGCAGGAGGAGCCATAAGGGACTGGTGCAATGTGAGCCCCGCGACCCGGCAATGGATAAGCGGAAGAAGATGGATGGATGGATTTATGTCTGTAATCTACAGCAAAAGTTTCAAATCTCTAAAAAACCCTGCAGTGTCTCGCCTTAATCTCTTGACACTGCAGGGTAAGGAAATGTCTCTATACAGGTTGTACATCAGATGCCCTCTTCCTGCCTTACTCCCAGTTTAATAGTGGCACAATGAATCAATGGCTTGCGACACTCATGTTGCATCTGTCATAAACATCAGTGGGTGAAAGAATTTAAATGGCCACAAATGAATACAAATCTATCCATGTCTGAATTGGCCTGATTTTCTCGCCCTTCATATTTTTTCCCTGTGTGTGATAGCTCATCTATCATCTCCAAGCCATTAACAAGCGTGCTCGGTCCAGCTAATGCCATCAGGAAGAGCCGAGCCACTCTCCAGCCCGTGCATAATTATTATACATGGGCTCCAGTCAAATACTGTTTTCCTCTTCGCAACCAATTACCTTTATCTTTGTGAGGTGACAGCGTCTATTTGCCTTCAGAGCTGCTCAGCCTGGGAAGTATAGCACCAGCCCCGGGTGAAACGGCCCTTGATGAAAAGTGGATATATTTCATTACATTTTATTAAAGATGTACAAGTGAGCCTGCAGCAAAAGCCCAGCCACAATTAAGTGTAAAATTTGGGTTAGGCCACAGCTCCTCTGATGTTCACAGTCTTTGATGCGGAAGAAATGGCCCTATATCTTTAAAGCTCGAATGGACGGGTCGGCCACATTTCCAAATCAATACTCTCTGCATTTGCATTGTATATTTGTGTAAGGGTTAGTGAAGGTCAGACATGTCGAAAGGATTTAACCTTTATGGGGGAGGTAACAGTGCCTTCATATTTCATAATTCTATACAGCTCCAAAATGCAATAGAGAACACAAAACAAAAATAAAACCAGAAATGTCAGATACAACGGTGAGTCCATGTAGGAAAGTATCTATCGCGGTCAGATTGAATTTATGATACACAAAAAAACTATACATTTCTTCAATTATGATTATTATTCATCTTTAAAGTGATAAGTCTAAATGTATTACAAATTGAATTGACCGTCTGTATTTTGGTGTAAAGTAAGTTACTGATATATTCTCTAGGGATGGTCCGATATGAAAATTTTCTGCCGATATCGATATCCGATATTTGCCTCACTGCTGTGGCCGATATCCGATATTTGCCGATATTAATATCAACATTTAAAACCAATAGCAAGACCCACTCACATCGAGTAAAGTTCCTAAATTCATCATTTAGGAATGATGAAAAATTGATAATGCAACATTACTTTGGCTGGTTACAGTGGTTCACGTTATAATTTCAGCACATTTGAATAAACTGTTGCCCCAGTCAGATCAGTTGCCTTTCTGTGCTGTAGAAAAACGGCAGTTAACATGGAAAAATCCCCCGCCGATATTTTTTCCCAATCTGACCGATACCGATATTTGAAAAATAGGCAAATATCTGCCGATATATCTGCGGCACCGATATATCTGCCCATCCCTAATATTCTCTAAAGTTCCTCCCTTTGCTGATCTCGGCAACCAATCATAGTCTGGCAGGACGACGTGTTGACCAATGAGATGAGCTTTCCTGCGACCTGGGGCCGAGGACGTGGTTGTTTATTTTTACAATTTCTTCCTCCTCATTTTGCAAACTTGCAAACTATGACTTTAATCATAGTTGTGCTATTTGGAACACACGTGAAAAGTGCGGTGAGGTCAATGCGCCGCGTACAGGTGTGGGCAGGTACTCTATGGTGGTAACGAAATGCAAATTTGGTTTATGGCTAATATTTGTAATTACTAGGCTTTTACACATGAAACAAAAACTAGCACAATGTTCAATGTCTTCTCTTCGAGCACATGAACGTAGGTCTAACTACAGGGCTTAACAAATGAATTAGACCACCATGAAAACAAGAAAACATGAATAATGTAACTTAGTAATATGTCAAAACCTGTTTCAAATTAACAATTTCATAGAGTACATACATGAGCTGAACAGCAGAATAGTTCCTGTTGACATATAATAAGCTAAAATATCAATATTTAGTATGGCCAAGTCTCTGAGTTCCAAATAGTTTGTAGCTGTTCCCAGAGACTTGCTTTGGATGAGACTTTGGTGTGATACATTTTTCATCTCACTTGGGGTTCCAGTCTGGACTTTGGCTTGGCCCCTCCATCAGATCCAGCTCCAGATTCCTTTTTCCTTAACCATTACAGAAACATCAAAAAGATATTTTGGTAAACAGAAATACTGCAGCAGTGGCAAACACCAGATACTGGGTGGTGGTCTAGTAAACGTGTTAAGCACTGCATCTTCTCATAAACACTGGCGACAATATATAAAAACATATGCATGCTTTTGGTTAAATTAAAAGACTTTCAGTATTTAAACACTGCTGCGGGACTCTTGTCTGCCTGAGGCCATCTCCCAGTTTAATGGCCTTTGCAACTCTCGCCGGACATAGCCATTTGACTCAAAAATTCACCGCTGGCCCATCCGTCCATAGGGGTGTATCCTTCCCCAAAATGGTTCCCCGCGAGGTTTCCAAATTTTCTCCCGTGTGGTTTAAAGGGTTGTTCCTCGCCGTGAAGGAGGGTCTAAGGATGTGGGATACTCTAAGCTTGTTATGTCCGATTTACTTATTTACGGGACATTACATCTGGTTGTGACATTTCATTAGTGTGTGACTTATTTTGATCATTCTTGATGTTGATATTGATTTGTTTTTGTCCATACCGACCTTTGAGATGACACCTGTTGTGATATTGGGCGTTACACAAATCAATCAATCAATTTATTTTTGTATTTTCTATTTTGTAGAACTAACTGAGTTGCATAAGCATCATCATCATCATCCTTGAATTCTAGACCGTGAACACAACCCATTCATTGGCCGTGATAAAGAAAGGCACAGCCTCTATAAGGAAGGACTCACACTGTACTGTACAAGATGCTGCTGGAGTACAGTTCATGCTAGGATAGAGACACTTCTGACTGAGCTATTTGAGTCACAGTCCAACATTATCGTTGCATTCTGCGGCTCCTACACTTCAACTGCATAATATTGTCTTATCGTTGGCTATTCCTTTCACCCGTCAAAACCTCCATCTCCATAGCGACCAGCCTCCATCCATCGTCCAGAGAAGCGATTGTTGGCATCGAATGGTCCTTCTGCGTACAGTATGTGCTTGTGATGCCTTTTAATTTAGTGTTAAACACAAACAGCCCAGGCCAATAACATGTCCATTTAGGTCCTCGGGAGTTGCACTGCCTCTGTTGGCTCACAATAATAGTGACACACGTGAGAGAGATTAATATTAGCCCCCTGCATTTAAGGCTGGTCACCTTTCTTGGTCATTTAACAAACTAAACTTTTAAGAGTTAAGAGTTAGAAGATGAATCCAACTGTATTTTGTGAGTTACCTCCTTGTTCCGCAGAGTTTGGGATTGTGATGTCATATTGCAAAGCTTTATGGGATTTGCCGCAGGCTGTTTCCATAATAATCTAATGGAGGTTTTAAAAGATAAAATACTGGAGTTACTGTTCACATAAAAGCATTTGGATACTACAGTGTGTTAGATGTATTTACCAGTAGTGACTGGGCAGCTACTAGAGTTGTTCCGTGGGTCTTTTATCCACTTTTTACACTGTTTATAACTCATGTTTGTCTGTGGACAATGTTTGCTTCCTAGCTCCCAAACAAACACTGAATTTACAACATTCCACCCCAAACTCAAAACACATAAACAAATGAACAAAGGTGTAGCTTTAATCATAGTCCCATTTCTCTCATGTGTGCTGCTGGCCCTATAATTCTCATTGTGGAAAAATAAACATAATTAGCATGCCCACTGACACTGTAAAATTACCTCGTCCATTATCTGTAACAGTATAGACACCAGCTTTATACTCCTCCACGCTCACAACAGACCAGTCTCTCAAGTGTGACAAACGGAAATGGCAGATTAGTCCGGGTTGGCATGGAAACAATTAGGCCACTTTCCCAAAAAAGTAGCCCAGTGTTGTGAGATACCGTATTTCAAGGCCCTTTTGAAGATAATTCTTGAAAAAACAGAAATCAGCTTGTTCAAACAGAGCCAAATGAGCTATGGCCTAATTCCGCGCGCCCCGTTATCTCTGTTCAAATGTCAAGTAGGCTACCTCAATGCGCTGAGCATGGCCTGGAAGTGCTTCTATATTATGTCCTTGAGTTTGCGAGATTACAGTTTTCCATTTTAGGGGGAAATACTCTGGATATTTCCCATGCTGAGTACAGAAAACTGGAAAGGTTACTAAGCCTTATCTGCAATTATGCAAAAACAGTAAGATTGGCCCTGCGCGCATCGCTTGGTACAAAGGCACGGTGCGAGCCTTGATGTTGCGCTCCCGCGTTGGCCTTATGCGCACACAGCGCACCCTAGAGGCACGTAAGAACAGCTGACTGCACGCAAGTCACACCTCGACTCCTTTTTGAATAATGAACTACGAGCAATTAAACTTTAAATCCTCCCCATAGAGAAAAGATAGACTCGTGGTAATTAACAAGTTTAGTTTTTAATTCTGGCGTCTTTCTCACACAGGCAATTAAGATCCACTCAAAGACAAGGCTGGTTGGACGTAAAATATCCGTGAAAACACTTTTTTTTTTCATTTCACTTTATTTATTTATTTTTTGGAGTCTTCTCGCCTTGGTTTTCTCGTCAAAACGCCCTGACAGGATCGGCTCAGATGTTGATGACAACTCTAATCCTGCACTCATTGTGTCAACTGGTTCAAAAGTTTTTTGTTTGTTGTTTTATTTATTTAGCCTATTTATTTTGATTCGCGGGGATGAAAGACTAAAAAGAAGTGTTGGGTCACGTGGAAAAACCGTCTCTTTTATCCTTTCCTCGACACCTGGGAGTATAAATAGCTCAGTTTTAAAAATAATAGGCGTTTCATCTTCAATTATAACGTCGATGTGAGAGCAACAGTGCCCCCTGGTGTGAGATGCGATAACAGTCCGGGGGGGGTTGACTCTGGCGGTGCACAGAAGAGAGCAGGACAACCCCCAGTGCAGTAATCCAGTCCCTTTTTAACACAGAGTTGGGTTTTACAGTTTTACCCTCCGCTGTCAGAGCTGTGGGCGCACTCCACCGACCTGGGCTCTGTCAGACGCTCGTAGGACAGGGCCGTCATAACCTGCAAAACACAGCGCCCAATGAGAAGGCTTTGGGAAGGGGACAGTGGGAACAATAAAACACCAGCTGAATGAATGCTTTTGACCACTATACTATATAATAAGGTATCAATAAGGTAAGGCCTAGAGAAAAGGGTTAGATATGTATAAAACTGATGCAATGTTATTAAGATTAAAGGGAGACACTGCAGACATGTTGTGGGCTAATTTCCTTTCTTAACATAAAAACATTCACCTGGAAACAAATACATGACCTAATCTTCACAATATGGTGTTTAATTATTGCATTGATATAACATTTCTTCATAGTTTTATATGAGAAATTGTAACTTCCAAGGCTTTCTCAAAACGCCATTGTATTTTTGAAGGATTTTATTTTTCAGTGAGATTTTAATATCCAATTCCTAGCCGGATTTATTAAGTTTTGAGATTTTTTCACTAAAGCCGGGCTCACACAAGAGGATTTTAAAATCTTTTGCAATTTAAAAACGTGATACAAGTGCACAGAGCACTAATATAAGGGCATGCATGAGGACAGCCACAACAAATCATTTCTTGCAAGAAAGTATTATTGGGCCACGCCTCCCCAATCTGAGGGAGGCTCAAAATCGGGTTAAACTTCTTCTAGTGTGTCCCCAGCTTTACAACAAAACAAGATATTCAAAACCCCTTCTAAACAAATTCTTGTAGTCAGTATATCAACAAAATAAAACCAAATATTTGGTCATGAAAAAAATAAATGATAAATTTATGACAATTTTTAGGCATACAATGGATTATTTTGTTAGGAGAACTTATTTTATTTTATTTCCTATTCATCTTTATTTAGTATTCATCTGCTGTCTCTTGCCTGAAGCAGCCAGCGAAATCATATAGGAATGTTAAAGAAAATGGTCATAAAAGAAAATCAAATTTGCTGAACTGAGATCCATACCAGACCAACTCTTAATCTACTCTCTGAAATTAGAAAATTGTCCAGCTGCTTAGTCTTGACTGTGGCGCCCAAATGTCTGCATCATTCTGTCTCTTATTGTTGTCTCTTATTGTTGCCATAGCTACGGCATCGGTTCACCTGATCAATACGTCAATAGAGCTGCTTACCGAGATCATCATGAGTAGAGCCAGCATCATTCCCAGCATAATGTATAAGTTATTGGTGAGTCCGCCAGCCCACAGCGGGCCCAGGATGGTGGCGAGGCCCCCCACGGAGCGCCTGACGCCTTGGCTGAAGCCTATGGATAACACATCCCACAAGAAGACTCCGTTAGAGATAAATGCATATGTTGACCAGAATGAAGCCTGAAAAAAGACCCTCAATTCCAAAAAGGTTGGATCTTTTGAAAATGTAACTAAATGATCTAAATGATACATGTGATATTTTACAAAGCATATCAAACAATAGCATGATAGTAATTGGGACGTGCAAAAACGTCCCAGGTTTTTCGATTACCAGACCTAGCTGGACTTTCTGTGTGGAGTTCTCTCTGTGTCTGGGTGGGTTTCCTTTAGGTGCCACAGGTTCAATGTACAGGTGCATGAATCCAGAACATGCACAACAGGTCAGTCCACCATATACTGTATGTCCTATGACCAAGAGGTTGCTCTACATTTGGAGATGGGCACAGCACTGCGGTCACCAACTGCTCAGCACATCTAACTTTACCCCATGACACCACGTAACAGCCCATGTGCTACTAGATTGAAATGTTGATTGATCAGACTAAGGCCATAAAACAGAATAAGTTTAAACTACTGCTTGATACATGGTCAAAGATTTAAAAAAAAAAGTCCAAGTCCAAAAAATATGCTGCTGTCTGCTGTAGACCAAAATGAAAAAAAAAAAGGATTTTGCTCACGCTAGCATGCCCAAACTAATTAAAATACATCAGACAATGACTTCTGCCAGTGTTCCTTTTCCCAATACAGATCCTTTACTGTTAATGCATCCCACAGTTCATGAGCAATACTCACATCTTAATACAGTGAATTTAAACAAACCTTGTGTTTTCTCTGCCGTGACTTTGGAAAAGAGAGACACCTGAGACACAGCCACAAAGGGAAGGCCCAGAAGTTGCAGAAAGACTCCGATAATAAAGGTAGACAGCTCCCATCCGTAACCACCTGCCAATAGAGGGATGACAACAGCGCGGCGTCATTAGCCAGCTTTTACTTATTGAAATATCAGTGCTTCTACCGACTGAGCAGCACTATCTATCAAAAGCCAAACTATCCATCCTTTTGACAAACCCCTAATGCGTTTGTTGCTTTTCATTTCTCAGCTATAATGCTTAACCAGTGGAGCGTGATTTCATTGTTCTGTCATATTTCTCTCCAATGGCGGGGAAAGAAGGCGGGTTAATTCCTTCGACAAATGTGTTGGCACTCGCTAAATATCTCTATCTCAATGCAATAGACTTGCCAAGCTGGCGACTTCCACATTTTTTGTTCTGCCTTGCATCACGTCTTTGTGTAATGGAACCATGCCCACTTCGATGTTCCCTTCGGAGATGACTCTAATCTCACAGTGGAAATGCAATTTCAACAATGTTTTTTCAGGTATCTGTCATTATGAGTCTTTTGTTTGTCAATATTTTTCCTGTTCAAGACAAAGGCAGGATATGCTCTAACAAACAGCATTTTTTGTTTAATTAGATTACAGTAATCCTTTTATACTACTCATGCTCTCATACAGCAGCACCTGTCACTTGGAATCACAGGGATAATCGTGACAAGTTACATCAGGCTCATGGCTGAAGAAACAACACAGTGTACGTGTGTGTATGTGTAGGCCTATATACAGTATAGGCAGCATAGTGTATAATATGTATAGTATACAGTATACATATATACACTATGTATACTGTACAGGGTGAATATGGATAAAGTGGGACACTTTTTAAAAATGTAGTTTCTGTGTAATTTTTTGTTTAGAATAAAATGTCAAAATCTTAAATAGTAAAAATGGCAAATATCAAAGACATGTTGGTTTAATATTTGCAAGGTGCTATTGGTAAAGTGGGACACCAAAAAAGTAGACTTTTTGTTTTGAGAAAAAACATTAACTTCACAATAGCAACTATGTTTATGATTGTATTAAATTGGTTATGAATAATAGCAATGGCCAGTTTCTGAATTAGCTTGGTTGCCACAGTTTCCAGTTGCATTTTTAGTTAGAACATGGACGGTGGGACAAATTCCTGCTAAAGCTGCTTAGTTTTACATTAAAGCGCTGCTAATAATGTGAACGGTAGAAAAGAAAAGGAATATACCTCACAAAAACTTACCTCACCATCAAAGCTCTGATGTGAGTTCAGTTTTTGTGCTGTATATTACTTTTCATTACTGCCGTTCACATTATTAGCAGCACTTTAATGTAAAACCAAGCAGCTTCAGCAGGACTTGGCCCAGGAAATACAGAGATATTTATCATAAACGAAGTAAAAAAATCTGTATTTTGACCGTTACCATGGTTACCCAGCACGGAATGTGTACCTACCCTCCACCTCAATGTTAAACTATCCACCTTATTCAGGAAGTTGCAATGGGGGCCGCCATTTTGTATTTCTGGTCAAACTGCAGGTCTGACTTGAGCTTTGATTTTTGTTTTTGGTGAAACATGTAACATTTACAACAAACCTCTGTGTGAATATATCGATCCTTTAGAGTTCCTCACAGACAATTAGCCAATTAGAGAGACAACAAAAAGTCAGAGATAACTTTTTTCATGTCGTTCTTCCACTGAAACTAAACCTGAGCCACACAAACTTATTTACTTTGAGCTTTGAGTTTTTTTTGTTGATTCCCTTTTTATTTTCTTCACTCTCTTACATTGACGACAATGGAATTTCAGCTCACAGGAAGTGCTAATAAAAACAGGAAATGCTTTTACAACAAAAGTGGGCGGGGCAGAATAAGGTGAATAGGCTCTTTAGAATGTTGTGATGTCACATGAACGCAACCTATTACCATTTGCACTAGTACTGTGTGAGATAGGGCCACGATAGACCTGCGTTCTGAAGCTGGAGTCTGTCTGACAGATGTAGGAGGGGTCTGTCAAACCAGGAGCTGTGGACTAAAAAAGCTTTGACAAAGCAACGGATGAATAATTCAATGTTTCAAAGCTTTTTGAATATAATGTAGATTATTTTGTTTGGTTATTTGCATATGCGTCTGCTTGTTTACTCCTTTCTTCTGTCTTCCTTTCATTTTCATTTCTGTCCCTGAACAACAAGAAAAAAAGTCATACTGCAAAGGTATTGGTTTATTGTTAATTTCTTTAAATATTAAGTATATCTTTAAGTATTATATATTAAGTATATCTTTAAGTATTTTGATCATTCATTTTGAAATAGCCTACATTTCCCATTTCTTGTATTTATTGGGTGAAATGTTACCTTCAAGTCCTAACTAGCGCTAGTGCAGGCTCAGTAACTCAATTCCTCATTATTTAAATGAGGAATGGCATATTCACAGATTGAAAAACTTGCTTGTGTCCTAAAGCAACCCAGGCTCTTATCTTATTTTTTTATCCAGTGTACATACGAGATGTTTTTTCTATACATATTGATAGATGCTAAGAGACACTTATTTTATTTTATTGTATCAGTAAAAGCTTTTTAAATTTAGTTTATTATCCTATTCCAGTATTATTACTACTGTTTGCAAACCTTTTTTTCTTCTGACAGCACATTTCCTGACTTCTTGCACCCCCCTGTGTGATCCTGTCCTAAGAGCTGTTGTAACAAGTACAGTATTTTCCGGACTATAAGTTGCACTGTTTCTCATAGTTCGGCTGGTCCATGCGACTTATACTCCTGTGCGACTTATATATTAATTAATATGTTACGTTAACATAACAGACACCTATTCAGTTTGTTGTTTATGCTTCGTGTAGCTGAATAAACATCTCTGTTATGTTAGCATACTGTACACCTATTCTGATGTTCTCTATTCTATTGTTATTATTATAACTTGCTTTTCAAGATGAATTCTTGGTCTCGGATATTGTAAAATAAATTTAGTCCAGTGCGACTTACATATGTTTTTCTTCTTCATTATGCATTTTTTGGCTAGAGCGACTTATAGTCCAGAAAATACGGTAAATCTCTCCATTTTGAGATCAATAAAGAACTATCTTATCAGTTGTACATATGCAGCAGCCTTGCTTTCCGTTAGTCATCACCTCTTGGTTCACACAGGAAGATGAGGCACCAAACGCAGGCGATGCTGCAGATGACCAGCCCGACGGCCAACATGGCGCGGTCCGACACGCTCCTGCTCAACCAGCGCACGAAGAAGAAGCCCAGGATCACCTCCACGCCGCACAGGCTGTACATGAGGCTGTTCCCCAGCTCCCCGAAACTGAAGTACCGCTGTGTCATGGGGGTCACCATCGTCTGCGCGGGTGCGAGAGAAACATGGCGGAGGTCAGCGGGTTCCATAAAGTCAGGAGCCGCCGCCGCAGAGATTATTATTAAAGCTGAGACAAGCACCTTTTAAGTCCTTCAGAGGCAGCGCTCCAGTCCACATCAAAAGAATCCGGATGTTTTGATATTGAAATTAAATTGCATAACCCGGGGGCTAGGCCATGACACAGTAGTTCCACATTCAATACTTTGTAATAAGTGAAGGCTAGGATTTTCAGAGCTAGAAATCAAAGACGCAATCTATTTTTGATGTAGCATAATTAAGTTTCTATATTGTTGTGATTTGACCATGACACACATAAGCTATTCACCATCTGGGCATTGGCTCCAGCTTTAATGATTTTTCAGACCACTTCTCTAAATAGGAATAGATTTGGCATATTTGCACTGGGAATGTTGCAGATTATAAGCTTAATTCTGCCATGTAGACCAGATCACTAATTGCAAAAAATGAAGTATATAAAGAAAAGGGTTGTACTGTACTTAACATGGTAATAGAATGCAAATGCTCACTCAAATATTTTCAGTACATCAGTAGCTCTCTTACTTCTCATTTGGATCTAATTGTTCATATTTATTTATACACTGCACTCCCCAGTTCAGAGTTAGTCTTGCAGCTCTACTCATAAAATAGAAATGTGTTTTTTCCAGTAAAGGCTGTGAGGAGTGTAGTGAGTGGCGCCTGGGTGAAGGCACTCTGACACTGTGTGAAAAGTTTGGAAACCTGAGCAGATGGATCCAAACAGCGAAATGTCTCTCACCTCCAGCGCCGTCTGATTGAAGAGCGTTATGAACTGAGCCGTGAGCAGCACCACCACCTCCTCTCGCAGGAACTCTAAACAAACAAGCAGGGGAAATATTTTAAAGGTCATACATCATGCATTTTTCAGGCTTTTACCTGAGCACCTTTGGTCACCATTGAATGATGTTTCATAATTTAAAGCCACACTGCGGAACATTCCAGGTTATCTGCTGCTACGTCGTAAGAGTAACTAAACTGTTGCACACTCCCCAAAGATACAGGTACTTGCTACTGGGTGTTCCACCACAGAATAGGGAGCTTCCTCAGGGCTTGGTTAGTGACTTGCCTCCCATTAGGTGTTGCAGTGGGAGGTGACATCACAGTGAGGTCACCAAAAACGATTCTGGACATCCTTACTAACCAAGCTCTGAAGAAGCTATAGCTGTTTGATGGTAAAACATCAAGTAAATTCACCTGTGTTTTGCTTTGATTTTCCCTTTTTAATTTATACCAGGATCCATGCCAATTATACATGTTTTCAGAGGGAAACTGGAGCCCCTGGAGGAATGCTATAAAGGTACGACACTTCTAAGATGGACAAAAAAGAGTATACAGCAGGACGTTTTAACATAACCTTTTAAATAGTCACTAGTATGATCCTTTTGAAATTGTATCAAATACTGTACAGTATAACCAGGATTTTTAGCACAAAGAAACAGCAAAGGGAATTTTTGTTATCTGCATGTGATATGGGCTTTGGAAGACATGAGAAACGTCCTGGCTGGACTGTTGTGTTGTTCCCTCACATTCTGATGGAGGATTTCCTGTAGAACAAAGACCCTTATGGGGAATTGGACTTGAGGCAAAAAAGATCAGCTTGCTGTTAAATTTGGACATGTATCGCCAGATGGCGCAAGAAAGTAGTATGATTTAATTTAGTTTTGTATACTTTAACTCTAGAGATTTTGGATATTGAGGATAGTGAACGAAATAGAAGACAGCATTTCTTTTAGGCTACATTTTAAGCGTTATGCATTGTGTCTAAGTCCGGTGCAATAAATATAGTGTTCAATTACACCTTCCCTGACCACTGGGCATTCAAATCAAATCACACCCTGACTATACAGTAATGGACTTTAGAGACTGGAGGAATTTCAGTTAATTTGAATATCGGCCTTGGAGCATGCTGCTCTGTTATGCACAAACCTCTTTTGGATATCGCCCGTACGTAAGGATTAAATTGGCAAATGCACTCTTTTGTTGTCTTTCCCCATGATAATTGGAAGGTTTATTTATCATCTCATCCTCTAAGGTTTATTTTATTATTCCGTACATCTACATTTCACCCATCCTTCAATGCTGCTACTGTTTGGCTTGTCAAAGGCCAAAATGAAACTCATTTTTGACAAAAAATACAGGCGTTCATTGCACTTATTCGCCTATTATTATTAGCATATTAGTATATTAGTATAGTCACACAAGGGTAATCCAGTGTTGTTACACAGCTTCCTGGAGGCGTAGGAGGACCAGGGAGAGCTCACAGGACCCTATGTTTACTGATAGTAGTCTCTTAACTTACCTCATAGGTTTTCACTCCCAAGATATTTGCAAAAGTCTTTGGCAACACGACCACACCCCCTGCGCAATGTAATAATGACATTGACAAAAAAAAAAAAAAGAGGTGAAAAATAATGGTATTAATAAAATAAAAATAAATGTATATATATAATAAGAAGAAAAGAAAATGTGTGTATATGTATGTATGTGTATATGTGTATATGTATATATATATTAAAAAAAGGAGTGATGGTGGTGGGTGCTGCGCTGGGACCGGCGGGGGCGGCGGGTTGGCTGCGCTTGGTGTGGGTGGCTGCTTGGGCTGCTTCCGGCTATTTACGAACACGCATACACATACATACAAACATACACATACATACAGACATACACATACATACAGACATACACATACATACAGACATACACATACATACAGACATACACATACATACAGACATACACATACATACAGACATACACATACATACAGACATACACATACATACAGACATACACATACATACAAACATACACATACATACAAACATACACATACATACAAACATACACATACATACAAACATAAACATACATACAGACATACACATACATACAGACATACA
>OMNZ01088698.1:0-14909 GCA_900303255.1 Lesueurigobius sanzi
CCACAGAGCGGAGGTGGGCGAGGATGAGCCTCTCCATAGTCTTCATAAGGTGGGAGGTCAGGGTGACTGGTCTGTAGTGGGCCGGTTCCTTAGCGTGCGGTGTTTTGGGAACCGGGACAAACAGGAGGTCTTCCACAGGACGGACCTTCCCCAGGCTGAGGCTCAGGTTGTAGATGTAGCAGAGGACCTCACAGGATAAGTAACTTGAATAAAATTACTGGTTTGGAAATAGCAACACATTACACATACAGTACATTACTGAAAAAAGTGGTCACATTAGAGTAACTAGTAACTGAGTAACTGGTGACTGGGATCACTGGTCACAGTAGAACAGTAATTTAGGTATGATCAACAATTAAAACCCTCCAATCTCAAAGTAACACAGGTCTTGTCTAAAAACAACAACAAAAAACTTACATTATGTGCATTTGTGGCTAAAGGTGGCCACACACTAGAGGATTTTAAGCCAGATTTTTAGTCTTAGGAGGCGTGGCTCAATAAAAACTTTCTCTCATGGCATGATCTGTGCTGGGACTCCTCATGTGTGTGTATGTGTGTCCTCAGGGCTGTCCTTAAGTGTCTTTGCACAGATCTTTAGTCTCAAAAGATTAAAAATCCTCTAGTGCGTGGACACCTTTAGGCATAAACAAATCTGAATTTAAAATATTGCTTTGTTTTTTTTAATCTTTAATTTCTTCTATCCCTTGAGCAGAGTTAACAGCATTCCCTCCCACGCAATGCCCTGCCAGACCTAATAAAAGCACGCCTTCCTCATGTGGAGCTGTGCATGTCCCAGCATCCTCCTGCACCGGATTCCTCTGGAGTGAATGATGACTTTGTCAGCATCATGTCACGCTATATTTTAGCCCTGGCCAGAGGGTCCACACTGTATCACTTATTCTGCATTTCCGTTTTGTTCCTATACACCGTCATCCGGCCATAGTTTACGCTGACTGCGATGTGTTTTAAAGCAGTTGATTTATAAGTTCTTGTCCTACTTGTTCCAAGATTTATATGGAGGTCTATGGTCTTGGCTCCAAACTGAATGAGGAGACACATTTATTTATCAAGTACTTGGCAATATTTAGAGGTCTGATTATGGATAAAAAGAGCTGTACGTATGAGGTATAAAGTTGTATATTAGTTCCCATGAATTATATTTTTTTGTTTTTGTTTTTTTGTGCTCAGACCTCCCACAAAATATGTACTCATCACACAATTGTTTATACAAAAGCACATCATGAATACATTCCAAAGACTGAAGTCCAACACTATCTTACATTAAATATAGCCTTAGGATAGACTAGGATTTTCTTAATTTTATTAGAAAGCTTTTGTTGAACTTGGTGTACTTGTATTCAGTAAATGACAATACATATTTATATCCTGTCAAACTGAAAGATGCCTTCACATAAATCAGACAATAAACAAATGCACCAAATGTATAGCATTTGAAAAGTGCAGCAGTAGTTACCCACTGACCACTGGCAAAGCTGTGTGCTAGGCATGTCTAGATAGATTTTGAAGTGCAAAGTATATATTGTTGCAGAAAATAATAGTGGTGACAAACAACAATACTGAAGACTACAATGCCTCTGATGCCATAAGCATAAAGTATTTTGTAAATGTACTTATCATAAGTGTAATGCATGAGCTGCAATTAATCTGAAGCACAATAAAAGACTATTGTCGTTACTAAAGTACCTTTTACATCACTTCTTGAAAAAGGCTTGTTGGAGCGGATACGCGTTGAAGATACCAACAACATGTTTTTAAATATTTTAATATGTATTAGCCCACTACAATAAAGGCTTTTCAGAAAATGTAAATAGAGAATTAGAATGTGGGAGGAGTGCCTTTTTTCTTAGCCTTTACATACTTTGAGTAGATAAAATAGACCTTCTAGCTCACATCTTGTCATAAGGTTTTCTGTGTAAAAATGTAAAAATTGTCTATATTTTTGGCAACAAATTCTAATTAATGGATAGAGCAAGGTTTAAATGTATGGTTTTATTTTGTTGATATGTTACTTACAAAGATATAATTTCACCTTGATTTTTGGGAGTTCAAAATGCAATGAATCAGGCTCGGAATTGAATATTGAAAAATTCCTCAGAGCAAGCCTTCAAAATATTGTTAAGTACAAGACTGGAAAGTTTGGAGTTGGAGCTAAAGCGGAGATGTGTCGCCTAAATATAGTTGAATCAGTGCAATAATTACACCCCTTATTGTAAAGAGTGGGCCATTTATTTTTTATTTCCAGGTGAAAGATCGTGTTACCTGTAGTGTCTCCTTTTTGATCTATTGAATGATTGTTAATATACAAACTATCATTCAATAACTGAAGGTCTACTTTCTGCCATCTTTTCCCTTGAGCGTTCAATACAGCATCAGCACCAGAGTGAGTGACTTGAGTGCGAATGTGTCTATCAGCTCCCGTCACACACAGAACATCAGGCAGCCGAGGACATCAGCGATACAGTCCACAGCCTTGTCCTCTGACAGCTGCTCACTCACACACCATGATTTCCCCCTGGCCCATCTGTCAGCATCTGCAGCTTTAGCCTAAAACCCCACTTTCTCCGCTGTGTCTACTGTAAATGACTGGAATGCCTTTGTATCTCGGATGTAGGACAGCACAAGTGCATTACGGTCATCCAAAGTCGGTGTCTTTAGTCCGCGGCAGATCGGTTTACAGTGCATTAGAGGGCTTAATGTTACAATAAGACAAACCTCGGGCCATATTGTGTTTCATTATTGACACTGCCATTCAAGTCGGAGCAGCGGGAGGAGGATTAAACAACAGCAAGTGCATGTATGTCCCCAGGGTCAATAAGCCGACTGTCTGCTACTGCTGGAGGAGAGTACTTAAAAGCACATTTATCTTAAATACTATTGTTATTATAATATTGCTAAACATCAAATATGCAGCGGTTGTTTTCTGTTGCAGGAGTATTCACTTGGAAGTAGCTGATCTTCTGTGGGGTTGTATCACACAAGCCAGACAAATGATTTGACCCAATTGTGGCAAATCTGCACATCAGCTTATTGTTCCCGGATTATAGCACATCGACTTCAAGGACAGTTCAGTTGCCAAAATAAAAAATATTTGGGTGTTATATCCTTTAGGAAACTGCATGATTTTGATCTAAATAGTATATTGACTAATGAACAAATGCAATAAGACATTTGAAGTATTGCTGAGGTATTGCAACGTCAGCATGCTTTTTACTCCCCGTCCAGTGGATGGCAGTGTTTACTGAATTTGAACGATTGATTCTCAAGCACAAACTATTAAAATGCAGCTCATATTTTCACATAGGGCTGGGCGATATGGCAACAAAATTATTCACGATTTTATTTGTTTATATTGAAACCATGTAAACAAGCTTGACTATGATTCATGTAATTACACAATATATGCATTTTAAATAAACCATGGCGTAAACAAAAAATGAATGTTTTCCACTCCACAAAAAACAATCTTTCATTATACTGTTGTTACAGCCACAAAATTGGCTGCTAAATATAACAATTAAAAACACTCTTGACAATTACTGAGATTTCGATTAATTACCCGGGCCTATTGTCATACACCACACTGAAAAACCTGTGATTCAAATTACATTCATTTTGTGTGTGATTCCTGGTCAAATAGTCAACTTGTTAATCTTTAGGAATCAGCTACTACAGTAACCCCTCAGCTCCCCAGGGCTGTATTGTTTTTCTCTTCATACGCCGAAGACTAAACAGAAAGCTTGCTCTGTGTAGTTTCTGCTGCTGACTTCTTCTGGAACAGCCCCAGCCGCAGTCAGCACTTCCCACTGCAGCCCTGCTCGCAGCCGCATTATTGTAATGAAAATGTATTCATCTAATCCAACTTTTTAGCTCTTGATAACTGAAGGACTGTGATGCTGTCTCAAAAACTGATAGTAGTTAATACCAGAAGTGAATTTCAATGAATACTGGCAGACCTCGCCTGTGGAGGCTGAATGTGTGGGCTTTGCTATATTAATTGAATGCGTTTGGGTTTGAACTCTTGACTGGACAGGAAAAAGCCAGTGCAAGATGATAGAAAATGTCAAGCCAAACAAAGAAGAATGTGCTTGTGTCTAGGGCTGGGCCATATCATATCGTTATACCGGTATGAGTTTTGGATATTGTATTATATTATCGTTGTAAGTTGTTTATATCATTGTGGATGTGATATAATTAGCATATACACTTCAGCTGATTTTGACTGAAGTCCGGACCAACGGCGGCTGCTTGCAACGTAGAACAAATTGAATGATGTACAATATGTTGTTTGAATAGATCAAATTTCCGAGGAAATTGGGATGGCACTAAAAGAAAGAAAAGAAAAATAGGCATAGAGCTGGGATTTTGATTTTTTTTCCATTGTCAATTATATCGTCAAATATATCGTGATATTTCTTTTTTATATCGTGATATCGATTTTAGGTCATATTGCCCTGCCCTACTTGTGTCTCTGTCTCTGTGAGTTAAAGGTGATTGTGTTTCGTAGCTTTCATCCCATTCAAGGAGGAATGTTACAGTTAGCGCTGCACAATATACCATCAAAGCATCGCTAGATTTCATATTTATTTGTTTATTTGGTTGGGACAGTGCATGTAAGGTAAGGTAAGGTAAACTCCATTGTCCCCAAGAGGCAATTTGTCTTGGGCTACAGTGCCACATTAGCTGCATTACAAAATAACAAAATAAAACACACACCACAATCATCTCTCACATTCATTCATAAAAATGTTTGCAGCGGTGGACAAAGCACAGTTCATTGTTCAAGTTTGTAGTTTTGCATAGCCACAACATTAACACAAGTTTAAAAGTATTAAATAGAAAATTATAAATGCTGGAATTCATCCCCACATTAGGACCCATAAAAGAGGACAAGGACCCCATGTCGATGTACACACCTGAGGCACATGCATGTAAACACACCACTCCGGAATGTAGCCATGGGCTAATTTCCATCTGTTGTCCCACACTCACAAACACACTCTCACAGGGGAAACTGGAGCAGCCAGAGAAAACCTACACAGACACGGGGAGAACGTGCAAGCTCTACACAGAAAGGCCCTGTCCTGGCCCGGGATCGAACCCGTGACCTTGTAGCTGTGAAGCACAAGCGCTAACCGCTGCGCGACCGTGCTGCCTGTAACATATTGTGATGACACAATAACTTATATAATTTAATATGTTTTAGTTTTTAAAAAAAAATACAGTATGTGATTTATTAATGTGTAGCCTTTTTATTTTGGTCCTGATTTAATATTTTTGATTTTGTTTTGACACAAGTAGCTGACAAAACAACAACACAATGCAAAATTTTGTATAGTAAGTAAGAAATCACAACCACATAGTAAATATATATACAGTTGTTTTTCAAAAACTGTAATTTTCCTCATTGTGCAGTACTTGCACACAGTACTTGCACACAGGTTGTGTTAGACGTGAGCCCACCCCTTTCTGTGTACCATCTCCATCTTCTACTTTGCCATGCAATGTTCTTCCATCTCCAAGCCTCTGCCTTTTCATTTTTTATCATATTGTTGACTCCCCCAAGATCTGCTTTTATACATGGGACATGTATAAAATATTTAAAAGTTCCTCCATGTCATCTTCGATTAAGTTTGACATTTCGAAGAACCTGCATAATGTCACAGAGCAAAGCAGTGTAGAGAAGGACATTTCTGAAATACAGATGTAGGCTCAATATGTTTATAAATAGGTTTATAAAGGAATAGATAGCTAAAGATGTTAAAGTCTTAATTTTATGCAGGCTCTTGGTTTAGCAGTTCAAGAGGCTGGTTAAGAGATGGTAGTATTTCAAATATAATGTAATTAAAATAAAACACAAAACAATCATTTAGTGCATTGTTATTTCATGCTCTGCAAATCATAAAACAGTCACAAAGGAATAAAAATATAACTATATATTATTTATCTGATATCATTGAAATGCTTATTCTCACAATCTTTTAAGTAACTTCGACTGTTAAAACGCACAGAAGATTGTATGTGTGATTTGTTATTTTTTTCCCATATTGTGTGTTCTCATTGGCCCTTTGCAGCTGGTGCTGGTGATGAGAGCGCTGATGGCTAAGTGGAGATAAAAATAGCTCAGCACCCTCACTCCTTCAGCTGCACAAGGGTCTCACGCTTTCTGGTTGATGCTAAAAGCCTTTGAATCCCACATCCTCCTTTGTCCTTTCCTTATGGCGTTCCCACAAAAGAAATGTCACCGAATCTATTACTGTACTTTCTCCTTGGTCTTTTTTACACTTAGAAGCATAACATTTCACCTTGTTTATAGAATACATACAAGCATTACTTTCATTACATTGCTTTTATTGGTGAAAAATACATAATAATTGTCAGTGTCTGGTTTTGCCGTTTGGGTTTTACAATAGTTCAGATGCAATATTGATGGAGCTACAACTAACCTGGAATTAGGGGCGGACAATATTAACAAAAGTGAACCTCTCAATATTTAGGAGGACCTTCTCGGAAACAATGATCAAGCTATATTTGATCAAACCATCAAAACTATGTCAAAATATGCTGGTAAATGCATTAATTTAGATCTTGCAGGCAACATATGGCCTGCCTCTACCTGGAATATTCCGCAGTGTGGCTTCTGTTGTAATGACTCTTTCATGTTGTCCCTTGCACAACCCTAACCGCCGTGTACCTTGTCTGTCTGTGTTTGTGTTTTTCTCAGACGACTCCCTCTTGCGACAGGATGACATTTGGATGCTGGATGAGCCTCAGGAGCCAATCAGACGGGTCCCGCGCCCTGATCACCTGGACTTCTTGCGCATCACGCCGCCGGAGGACGACATCATCGGGGAAACTCCCTACTATCCCAAGCTGGAATGCACGGTGAGGGCTCGAGAAAGCATGCACAATAAGCACAAGTTTCCAAGTATAAAGTGAAGCCCATTCTTTTGTCCTCGTCTGGGATAATAGGGATTTCTCCACTCATGCACACAAGCACCTGATCAGAAATCCTCAGAGATGGATTAACATGTCAGGGATTTTAATCTGGAGACAGGGGTTCTGAGCCAAAATATTATCTTTCTTTCTCGACTAGAACATGAAATGGAGTTTAGCAAAGGAAAAAGATTTATTACATTAACAAATTCAACTAAGGTTGCGCTCATGTGACATCACAACATTCTTAAGAGCCTGTACGTCCCTTCAGAATTAAAAGGTTCTGAAATATTTAGGTTTAAAGTTTTGACCACTCATTGAACAAAATGGAATTGGGTATGCACCAACAACTACAAAAAAACACGATATAGTGTACAGAATGTAGAAAGGGGACATGTAATTTAAAATTGAGGTGGAGAGCAGCTGAAAATTCCATGGCAGTAACTACCAACTATGGTAACAGTCCGAATACAGATGTCTAGTCTTAATTCCTGGGCCAATCCACATGTCAAATGTCAAGTTCAATGTTTTCTCTGTCACCGCATATGAACTAAGGTCTAATTATTTTCTCATAAATGTGAGCGACGTTAGCCAGTAGAAAGAACTTTCAACCATAAGAATAATATGACAGGTTTGTGAATACAAAGAATACTGATCAAGTATAACATTTGGACATTTCTATTTCAGTTGGAGGGCAATTGCCAATACAACTCTATGGGAGAGAAAGAGTTTTTGAAAGACATTTTCGAAAAGAAATTTGACAAACGTTTTTTTTTTAGTTTATTTAGAGGGACAATGTGCAGTTACATTAAAAAGATGGCTGCACCAGATTTAGCAACATGCTAATTTCCATCCGTAGTCCCCAACAATACAATCATTAAACATTTACATATTAAAATACAGTTTAAAAAAGTGCAAGTTACCAACGTACCATTCACAGTATGCAATTTTCAACAGAATTACGTTGTACTTGATCAGTATTTGGTAGTGATTGGATTCACAAACCTGTCATATTATTCTTATGATCTTCTTAAATCTTCACTTTTGGACACCTTTATGAGAAAATAATTAGAATAATTAGATAATAGTTCATATGTGACAGACAAGACATTGAACTTTTGTTTCATGTGGATTGGCCCAGGAATTACAGAGAAATTAGCAATAAAGTAAGACTAGAAATCTGCGTTTATGCAAGTATGCTCCACCTCAGTTTGAAACTACAGGCTCTTAAAGAGAAACTAAACCCCAAATCAACTTTTTTTTGCTCATAATCTGCTTAAGTTGGTGTCTCATAGAGCTGTCTACAGGGCGTGCATATTAGTAGAAATCTTAATTTAGTGTTAAAAACCGTCTGTGTTGCTCCCTCTTGAGTTTGAACGACGACAACGCATGTGATTCTCCGTCTCAATTAGCCCTAACAGTGTTGCCTATGTAGGCAAAGTATTGCTTACCTCACTGATCTGCTCCAATGGAATCTCAAAGGGCTCAGTTGGGGTTTTTTTTTTCTTCACAAACACAAGGACTTTGAACAAATCTACAGATCGCACACTAGGGGGCGACAAAGTCACGTTAATTCACTAATCCCTGTTTGTTTACACTCAGCCACAGATCGTACATTTATATCAGAGCAAACGCTCCTATTAAGTTTGCAAGATGACATATTGCCTCTAAATTATACGTTTGAACTGAGTGTGCTGCAATGTGTAGGCTAGCAGTAGGTATAGGAAATACATCTCCTATAATGCCTTGCCCCTCACTAAACACGTGCAGTCCTGTGTCCTCCTCATTATACATAATGTGCTGCTACACCTGCCCACAGTCACCCCTCTGCACCTCACCCCAAAGCCTCCGAGCACGCCCATGTCACAGCGGTGTTTGGATTTTGTTTGTGGGTGGAGTAAGGCTCTGGCACTTAAGAATGTTGTGATGTCATATCAACGTAACATTCTTTTCATAACCATTTACAATTAAAGTATGTGGTCTGGCACACAGCCCAAAGTATGTTTTTAGTCTCTCTGACAGATGAAGTAGATTCTATGGGTGTGGTTTTAGGTGTGGGAGCAAAGTGCTTATTGTTTTCAGAAGACACAAAAGGGCTAGTCTGTAAACATAATCGCTCAGCATACCTGCGCTAAGCCAGGTCATAGCCAACTTTAGAACACTCAGTATTGGTATGAAAGTGACTGCCATTTAGCATACTAGCTTTGGTTTGAACAATTAATCCAACTTCATAGAAAATAATAAAGTACTTGAGTAATGTTCATAATGTTCTTGAATGGCCTTGAATGTTGACAAAACATAAACATAATTTTAAACAAGATTTTATCAATATGAATAGTTTATGCTTGAGGGAGAGTGAGAAAGACAGCATACAAATTGCCTCAGAATGACTTACAGTGTGGGCAATGGTTAATCCCACTGTGTTGTTACATAACCCTATTGTTAGCCCCCTGTGTGGTTAGCAAAAAAAAACCTAGACCCTTATTTAACCAGTAAAGTCCCACTGAGATTTCATCTTTTTCAGGGAGTTCTGACCTCAAATTATACATAGTTATTGTTTTCTTTAGGCCCACACTACTAAGGTAAATGGGGAAGTGTTTTAAATATGTTGTATGTAAAATAGTAACTTTGAACAAAAATAAAATGTGCCTTTCTTAAGAATGAATTGACAGAAGTTTGAAAAAGAAAGTTAAGAAATCAAAATTGTGAACCCATTAGCTTCATTATCCTACTAGTTTACTAATATACTTAGATAAATGTGTATAGAGATTCATAGTGAAGGCATCTGAATAATAGCTGCCTTGTGCTATGCTAGTTTTGTACAGCATGTTAGCAAAATTGACTTTTCGTTGTCTGGACCTAGACCCATGTAGCCTAATTCGCTTTCAGCAGTCTTTTGGTTCTTGGCTCCGTTGTTCAAGAGCCATTTAGCTTCCCCACTGACCACACACCGGTTGCACTGACTTGCGTTGTTGTTTACAAGCGCAGCCATATTGAGGAAGTAATCAGACACCTGTGGCTGGTGCTCTCCTCCTCCTTCAGGAAGAGAAGGGAGGGGCCTGGGGGGGAGGAGGAGGCAGCCACAGACTGGGCCAACCAGTGAACACACATTTTTTCCACCTGAGGCTTTTTCTCATAGCACACAGAACTTCCCTGTAACTCCAGCTGGGACATGCCACAGAAGGGAAACTTTCACAGCACGTTTGGATCTACTCTGTGGATTGCTAATTAGCCTGCTAGCCCAGTTGTTGGATCCCAACCATGACGGAGCGGTTTGTTCTGATCTGTTCTGAAGCCAGGTGAACTCTGTCTCTCCCTGACAGATTACAGCAAGATATGAAGCCAGCCTTTGAACAGCTTAGCCCTCAACATCATGGGAACTCTAACGGCATTGTGCTAGGCTAATGTTTATAAAATCATGACTGTGGTAGGTGCTCAGCTTGCTATACAACAAGATTACTTTATAATGTTGTCAGTCTTTGCACTCATCTGGAAAAGGTAAGAAGAGATTTGCCCCATACAAAGGCCTTTTGTTCTAAAAGTGGAAAAGGGTCAGCTTGGATGACCAGAAGTGGAGTGAAGAACCTTTTTGTGACATTTGAATGGACTTTTTACAGGAACAACTCTTAAGTTTGGATTACCACCTGAGAGTGTAAACATGGAGAGTGATCCAAGCTCTCTCCGTAACGTCTTCAGCAGCTTGTTCAAAGACCGATCCACCTCCTCTTCGGTTACAAGCACTGCTGTTCTCACATCTTTTAAGGAGCTCAAGGAGAAGTCGCCTGCTCCACCCGAAGGACCCCTGACAACTCCGACTGTTAACAATGAAGATGAGACGCCCCGGGAAGATGCACCTGCCCCTCGTCAGTCACAACAAAAGCCTGTAACCGCAGATACAAAGAGCGATGGAGTTTCAACTGAACCAGATCTCGTCCAAGTCACTAGAGTGGACACATACAGCGACAATGAAGATGAGGAGACGTCATTTAGCCGCAATGGCGTCCAGAAGAATGAAAGCAAAACACCTGAAAAAGTTAATGAAGGAGGTTCACCTGTAGCCAATGTCCCTGTATTCAAAACGCACATGTTTAAGGAGAGATCCCGCATCGAGGCCATTTTATACTCCAGCAAGTCTTTTGGAAGGACGAACTCGACTTCGGTTTATATTTCAAAAGCTAAAGAAGGCGATAGTCCAAAAGAGAAAACTAACAATGTAAATAAAGATATAGAAAGTGGCACTAAAAGCAGCAACAATGTTGTTTTAGATAGCGATGAGTATGATTGCATTGACTGTTCTACGCCTGACCCAACCGTTATAACTGGCTCTAGCCCAGCTAAAGAAGTCGAGAAATCCAGGGAACAGCCTAAACCTAGCCTAATGTCACCCAAAACGGTTTCAAATCTGTCGCCAACAAAAACGGATACTAAAAAAAATGACGCTTCGGGCCCTGGTTCAGCAATAGTAACTCCCCCAGCAACCCCTCCGACATTATTCACCCCCAATACATCTCCATCCAAAAGTGCGGGCGCCTCAAACAGCCCTTCCTTTCAAATGCCAGCGCTGTTTAGTGGATTGAGGGTCTTGAAAAAGGGCGCACAAGGCGAGGACAGGGAAACGGTTTCAGAGATCAAACAGAGTGAGAAGGATGCAGATTTGGCACTGCTCAGCCTGAAGAAGACCGTAAATAAAGCGAAAGAACAGAAGCTCACGGCCACCCCAGTTAAAAAGCAAGTTGAACCAAAGCCAGTGTCCGATACTAAAAGCTCAGTAATGGGACAGCTAAGCCATCTACTGAACTTCGATAGCCCCAGTAAAAAGCCAGAGGACAGCCAAATGGCAGAAAGTGAAACTAAAGGAGGTGAGGGTTTGGAGAGCAAAGCAGCAGAAAGCAGCACGCCGTCAACAGAAAGAAAGAAGACCACGGACCTGGCCTATGAAACTTTCAAGAACGTTTTTGGGCCCAAAACGGCAACTAAGGACAAGACTGAAGATGTGGATCTGCAGGCGGTAAAGAAGAAGATAAAAAGTGACAAGGAGAGTCTGAAGTTGATTTTTGAGAGGTCATCCAAATCTCCAGTGAAGGATGTCAAAAGCCCCAATGAAGCCAATGTGGTAACTAACTAACTACTCTATTAGACTAATGGGTATATTGTGGAAGTATACTTTAGTATTGTGAAACATATGTATTGTATACATATAGTATTCGTACAAGTAAATTAATATGGATATTTATTGTGTTAAAAATGAAAAGTAAAAGATGCCCAGTGTCTCATAAAATGTTAATAGTACATTATGGTAATAGGTTCTGCCACATCAAAAATCAGTCTCATAGCATAACTGCTTTTCATTTTGGACAATTTTAAATGTTCTCCTTTGTGCCTTAATTAAGGTGTCATTCTCATCAGAACCAAAAACACTTTACTGTCTAACTCATCTTTTGAACTTTGGACTTTTTGCCTAAAACATTTTAAAAATTACTTGGCATGTTAACTGTTGGTAAGCACTTTAGCACGCATTGTTTTTGTTTTTACTGACATAACATGTCCTGTATTAGCAATCCAATTATCAACTTTATAGTTAGTAACAAAGACGTACTGGTCTCTTAATGGAAGCTGTTTAATAATACCACTCTGTAATGTCTCTCTGTTGCATAGACTGAGGCGACATCTCCCACTGACAGCGAGGACCGAACTCCGGGGCGGCTCCAGGCGGTGTGGCCTCCTCCCAAACCCAAAGATGAAGAGGAGAAGGTTGGGCTCAAATACACGGAAGCCGGTGAGGATACACATATTTTACACTTGTATTTACAAAAGAGGTCAACCAATCAGAGAGTAGAGGTCATTTTTTTAATGCAAATGTCAATTTCAAAATACTGTCAGTTACTGTGAAATGGAAGGGAAATGTTACACAGGGGTTCACACAAGCCAGACACTATAAGACTAGCCCGCAGAGCAACCACATTGAGTGCATGTGAGGACAGCACTCCCCTCATGGACTGATGGACGGAAGCTAATGCTGCAGACTTGTAGTAAAACTTCAAATGAAGCTGCAAGTTACTTTTTTCTTTTGCTGTAGCCTGATAAACCAGTGGTTCTCAATTGGTACGGCTTTGTGACCACCATCAGCCTAGTATGACAAGCCACGACCCAAATAAGTAATGAATAATGCAAAATAAAGCATTCTCCATGCAATTATTATGGAATAAGCAGAAGCCTATAAAGTTCACATCAGGACCATTTAAACAGACTATACTGTAAAAAGTCATCTATAAATAAGTAAGTAAATATAAATAAATAAATAAGTATTTGCCCTTTATTTGAGATGATAAAGCTGCATTAACATGATTTTTTTTTTTAAACTTTCAAAATCATGGATGTGCCAGCAGCAACAGTGTGTTCATGTTTAATATTGATTCTCTGTTGTGTCCTTTTTTGTTCTCTCTCTCTCTGTACAGTTTTAAGTTTGTAATTGGCATTGTCTTTTCATTACACATTTAACATTTTATATATACTTTTTTATTGTCTATTCTATAAAAGCCCATCTAGGGACAAGTGCTGCAAATGAGCTTTTGCTATAAGCGCTGTGATGCATACATCAGACTACTGTGCTACAGCTGTCTATGTTTTTTCTTTTGTATCTGTCCCTATCAAATCTTTTTTTTTCCCTTGTAAGTCAAAATGACTCAGATTAAAGCCACTTTTTAAACTTAAGATATCTTTTTTTTTTGTCAAGTCACAGTTTTTTTTTTATTCTTCTTCAGTCAATAAAAGGTTTGCAACCCACTGAAAATAGTTCCACAACCCACTTAAGGGTCCCGACCCACCGTTTGAGATTGTGATAGACAAAACTGTAAAAAGTGCTCATATTGGCCCAATAAATCAGCTGATCTGATATATAGATCTGTCTTTTATTTGCAGAAAGTTGACAGGGGATCAATCCATTCACACTGATTACTTTCAAGCGAATATCAAACTCTCAACTCTTCATCAGCAGTAAATCTAGAAAGAAAAAAAATGTCCTCTATCAGGCCATTATATCAAGGACCTAGCAAATCATTGAGACAGTTAAAGATCGGAGGCAGAGCCGTAAGGCAACCCTCAAATCCATTTAAGCTCATTGCACGGCCTTTTGCAGCTGTTTGTCTGGCAGGGATACTGCACGTGTGGGTGTTTTCTGGGTAGGGAACATTTAATGGAATCAACTACAGTCTGGGCACAGAGCCATGTTTTAGCTGCGCTCATGGGGAACAGGTGTAATGTCACTGAAAAAGGTTAAGAGCCCTCGCCACACGATTACTATAGATAACAATAGTTTATGTCATGTTCTTGGTGGTGAGAGACAGTTGATAAAATGTTTTTCTTTGTCTTTCTTTGTGTTATGTTTCTTCTCTTATCAGAATGTAAAATACACCAAAACTGAACTAACTACATGTCTACAGTAGGGGTGGGCAATATTAAGAAAAAATTATATTTTGGGGAACGTTCTTGATAATTATAATTAAGCAATATTTTTACCACCCTTCAATAATGTGCTGGCAAACATTGCTGTGTCATCAAAAATCTTGAATAAACCACAAAAGTGCAGAAAACTATGGATGCGCATTTCCGCCATGTTAAAAAAATAAAAGCCCAACAGAAAGTTGAAATTATGAGTTTAAAACTCATACTATGAGTTTAAAACTCATACTATGAGTTTAAAACTCGAAATTATGAGTTTAAAACTCAAAGTATGAGTTTAAAACTCATACTATGAGTTTAAAACTCGAAATTATGAGTTTTAAAACTCATACTATGAGTTTTTTTAAAAAGTCGTAATTTCGAGTTTTAAACTCATAGTATGAGTTTTAAAAGTCATAATTTCGAGTTTTAAACTCATAGTATGAGTTTAAAAAGTCATCATTTCGAGTTTTAAACTCATAATTTCGACTTTCTGTTGGGCTTTTATTTTTTTTAAC
>OMNZ01088702.1:0-13108 GCA_900303255.1 Lesueurigobius sanzi
CTGCAGATCTGGCTGTACACAAAGAGCTAAATGTTTTCTCAGATCATGCTCGCAGTGTGAACAAGCGGAGAACGACTGAGATGAATATTCATTGAAATCGCTCGGAAATTAAAAAGAAAATTACTTTTCAACCTTGCCGCAATTAAAACCACCCAGCCCGCCTTTTGCCGGGCCACATTAGGCAGTCGCTGTTTAATTCAGACTGAAACAAGACTTTTTAACCGACATTTCATTCATCTGCGTGAAATAAAGCAGAGAAATTGAACTGGGAATGGACGTTTGACCCTGTGGCTCTGTTGCGGCGCTCCAGGGGTCACCTCGGCCCCGGCTACGCGAGCAGGAGAAGACTTTGTATAATTCATCATCCGGCGGACATCGTTTCTGTCAAGCTTCACAAAGTAATGGTGGCATTAGCATTTTTAGCTGAACAGCAGACGCAGAATTAGGCTTTTAAACTCAGCAAAGTTTCAGCCCAGTGATGTACAGCAGTTATTAAGGGAGGAAATGGTGTCCGTGGAGATACAGCAAGCAACACAAGTTTGGCCTTTGTACATTAGTTTGGCGGTACGTGCAATTTGGGTAGTGTGTTAAAACATCTTGCCTTGGTCTTTTATGCCTGAGAATCTTATATAACAAGAATATGTGAGAAGTAAGCAAAAAATATATCTAGATGATTGGTGGTGCAGTGTCCTTTCCAATACGTGCATATTCTAATTGAATCCTTGGCTCAGTTTTCCCCACTCTTAGTTTATTACTGCTGAGACTGATGGTGTTTTAATTATTATTCGAACAATTACATTTTTTTTAAGTATAACTTGATAAAATTATATTTTTTCTTCTTTGCATTTGTGCTTTTGCCTTGTCAATGTATCTTAATGTAATTTGATTTTAGATATGGATATGCATGGAGCTGTAAACGTATTCAGTTGGTGAAGGTCAAGTTTTAATTAGTAGATGGTATATCTGTGAAAGAGAGGATTAATCTGTCTTTCTCATGTAAAGTGTGCAGCATCCTGTGATGAATTAGAGATTATTTATAGAGTAGTAAACAACAAAATCACAAACGAGGAAATCGTTATGATCTCCGAGGTGTTTTTATTTTTGAATGTGCTAAAGCAAGAACTAATGTGAAATCAAGGTGTGTTTCTGTTCTCGGGGTAAAATTATGGAACGAATTAACAGAAGATTCGAAAAAATGTACTTCTTTGTTGCAATACGTTTGTGTAGGTTCTCAGTCGTACAGGAGTTGTCCATCGTAGGCAAAAATTCTTCAGTCTTCATCTGTACTCTGTAGTTGTTGCAATTTAAAACTTATCTTAAGTTTCAAATATTTAAAGAATATGACAAGTGTGTATAAAACTTTTTTTGTGTGTGATGTTGAATATGGCATACAATACAAGCTTAAAAGCTGGTTAAACCAAAGGTGTAGAATAGGATAGGCTAAAATAAGCACTGCTTCTCCCTCTTCCTTTTTTGGTTGCAATTTATTGTATTATATTGTTTGAACTGTATCTTTGTTGATGTGATGGCCAAAATAAAATGATCAATCAAATCAAAATCAATTACAAAAGGAATGTTCATTTGTTTATGGCAGTGGTGTTCAAACTTTTATCATTGATGACCTCGTATTGAAGTGTAGAGCACCACTGATGGATGTCGCAACAGTCATGTCACCTTTACTTCGGCCTAAACCATTAGCTATCTCACAAAAATGTTTGCTATTGAGGTTTACCTCTAGCAATGTGTGCCAAATCCAGAAAAAAAGCATGAGGGCTGATAATAGCTGGTCTGAGGGCCGCATTTGGCACACGGGCCGCACTTTGGGCACCCTTGGTTTATGGTTTCCTTCACTCCTGCGCCTGAGCACGATGCTTTTACAACCAAAACATAAAATGCCAATAATAATCAGCATGTTTCAACAAAGAAAAATATTCTCCTCAAAAAAACAAAATGATCTTATTGTTTGGTGCGTCCGTGTTGTCCCAAACAAACATTTCATTATTACTGAGAGAAAGTTGAAATATTTAATGGCAACATATTGGAGTCTTGCATATGCAGTGGGTACACTTCGGCAGCAGATGGTCCCCGCGCTGCCAGACACTTTGATGTGGGATGATGTCTGGTCTGTGCTGCGCGATGTCACTTCAATGTATCCACTGATATGAAATCCACCGGGGGCTTCATAACTGCCTCATTCACATACGCGCTGCCTCCGCTCTGACGGAGAAGGCGCTCGTAATAAAAAAAGACGTGCAATCATTAGTTTGCTGTATAAGTGCTCGTAAGAGGATATTTGCGTTGGGCTGTCTGACGTTATCGGGAAAAGAAATATGGATGTGCTCGGGTTATTCTCGGTGATGTATTGCAGGGACGTAATATTTATAAAACTAATGTTGAAAGTTCTTGGAAGTGGCTTTCAGGAGTTAACAAAAATATTTTCCAAACTGCCATTGTTAAATTTAGATATCAATGTCATGTTAAAGTGGGCATATCAAATCTTAAAAGCAGGCTTAAAATCTTTCATTAGGATGTGATTTGGCCTGGATCGCCCCCTACAGCCAAGAGTGGGAATCACATGGTAAAAATAAACAATTAGCTTTGATTTAAGGATGTGGCTAGTAGCGCAACAAAGTTTCTATGCATGCTATGAGACAGAACAGCTCAGATTTGATACCAATATTGGATTATTGGCTTTTAAAATGTTTTGGGGTTATGAGGTTTTTGGGGTAATTGTACCAGGAAGTAGAAAACAAATCGCTCAAGTCAACACGAACGGACCAATGCAAACGGGATTGATTCAAAACTGTGTGAATGAAGTGAAATACAGCTCCAGGTCTGTTTTTGACGAAGAAAAACATAACATGATTAAAAGCTGAAAAAAGTCGGTTTAGCATATGTCTCCTTTAACGGTAAGATACAAATTCTCTCTTAATTAGCTTATCTCTTTTCCAGCTCGGTAGTGAACTGCATCTTGGTGTTTTCTATTCTTAGTATGTTTTCCCGGTGTGGAGTGCCATTGTTCAAATCGAGCCACTTATTGTCAAAGAACTCGGTTTGCTCTTTTGAAATCACAATGAAACAGAAACTACTCAAATGTCCCTGATCTAACCTTTACATGACCTTCAACAACTGCCAGGAAAACTGTTCAGGAGCAAAGAAAAACTCACTTCAGCTGAAATGCAAAATTGGACTTTCAGAAAAAAATGATGTTTGTTTCAAGATGCACAATATGTAAACTTTTGAGCACAACTGTTTACTGTATTGAAAAAAAATGCAGTGTTTCATGTAAATAAACAAACCTAAAAATATAATAAAGACCGCAATAAAGTAAACAAAAAAGTAATATATTTTCCCTTATGTAAAAGTTTACTTATAGCCTCCATTTGTTTCTTCAGAGCGGCTGCACGTCTTCCCCCGTCATTTAGGGATAGTTTAATCTCCTCTGCCTCCTGGAAAGCATTTGATTGCTTTCCAGGTTTCCTTTGCCCACTTCATCAAACAGTAGCATACTGCCTTTCCTATAGCTATATAGATTTGTATATACAGCGCAATAAAGCAGGTAAAGTCCATAAAACTGGAGTAGTAAACAACCTGCAGTGGTCATTTTCCGAGCTAAAACGCTTGGCACGGTTCGCCAGGCATTTAGCCGGGACATTATCCTCTTTAGTCAAGCAGGTGGATGGGGATCAACATTATTGCTGTTAGAAGCACTTCTCGGGAACTTTTATTCCATTTCCGCTCGGTTTTTTATTGTATTATCAAAGGAATTATATGAAAGCAATATCTTTTCCCAGTCTTCTCGTTGTGCGGTCGCGGTGAAAGATGAGATGGCGGGCATTAAATCCACCTGTTTCGCTCCAAGTCGGTGTGTGCGCCCGGCTTAGGCCCTGTGTGAATTTGTATGTGTTTGTGGACATTAGAGCAGGCACAAGTGTGAAATTGACCCCACGGGCTTGCCATAGTTGGATTATTTGGCCCCTGAGAAATGGCCACCCACACACCAGTCGACGGCAGATTGCAAAATTAGACGTTTCAATTTCAGACTGAACACATCCACCTTCCTAAAAGCCTATTATTGTTCCAGCGCTGCCTTTGTAATGGGCCACAACAACCATATAACCTAATTCTAGTGCTTTTATTTAACCCCCCATAAAATGTGGGTTGGAAATATTAAAGTGACAGCTGTGCAATGTACTAGCCACCATTCATATCATTGTATTCTCTGTGGCATGATCCTGCAAAGTCTAAACTGTAATAATTCCCTGTCTGCCTGTCCTTTTGTTTGTTTTTTATTTGTTGGATACTCGGAGCTATCTTAATAAACATGATGATGTTTTTATTGCCCGGCACAAGCTGTTACCTTAATGCTTTTGTTTTTTTTTCTCAATGTAAAGATTGCTAATGACCAAATTTCATAACAATCTTTAGCAAAAGTTTTCATATACCTCGTTCATACACCAATGTACGCAAACACTGGAGGCAATGTTTGTGAAGTGTCTTGCCCAAGGACACAATGGCGGTGTGCGTCTGCAGGAGCCGGTATTCGAGCCGCAATCCTTCCTGGTACATACTGTACGTAGCCACATCTGCCCTGGGGTAGACTGACTGAGGCAGTGCTGCCACTCTGCACTATCACTTTTGGTGTTTTATATGTTTTATATTTGTTTTTTTTTTGTACATGGACTTTAGCAGTACCCTCTGTGCTCTGTGTAAACTTTGCCTCTGCCCAGGGACTACAGATGAAAATGAGCTTGTAGCTATCTCTGGTCTGTGCAACTCATTTGTTGTGCAATGTCCCTGTCAAATAAATAAATACATAAATGGGAGCCTCTGACCACTACCCTGACTCACTCGCCACTCAGAGAATCAGAATAGAGTTTATTGCCATTGTCAATGAAGGTTTCACAGACTAGGAATTTTCTTTGATGTACTCGTGCAACATGAAACATAAACTTGTAATAAAAATAAATAATAAACAATGGAAAAAAAATTAAAGAAAATAAAGGATCTAACTATAAGGCATGCATAAAAATAGAATAAGATAAAAAAAATCTAATAAAATAGTAACTTAAGACTACCTGGTATTCCACACGGTCATCCTGGGACTAACAGGGCTCAAAAATCGGAACTGTCATGTCACAGTAATGTAAAGTAACTAAAGGCTCAGTTATGCTCTATGTTGGAAACGCATACGGATACGCATGGAGCTTCCTGTCCGTTTCGTCTGTCACTCGTCAGTCCTAGTAACGTAGCAGTACATGAGCTAACCACTGGGGACACTACTGCACACAGCTCAACAACAGATGCAACTACACTTTTAAGAAGTGATTTTAACAATTTAACAAACTTCACGTCTTTACTTCATTTTCCTGAATATTCTTCAGTGACTGTAGAGTAGAAAACATTGCGCGTGTGGAGCTATTATTGTTTTGGCCTGGACCTGTTTTGGTAAAGTTTCTGATGCACTCACAGCTCCCTCTGGTGTTAGGTTTCGATAACACATGCTACATTACATGCAGATGGAGGTATGAATACCAGTGACTGTAACTACGGAATGGAAGCATAAATGAGATTTAACAGCATTTTTGCTTTGATTTCAATTAAAAGAACACTTTATTTACGGGTGCAAATAGTAGCAGCTAACTAAGTGTTAATTTGTATACTAATTAATAGTTAATTGGCTCTTAATTGGTATTAATAAAGCACATATTAGTCACTTATTTTGCATGAGCTTATTCAACATCTTACTAACTATCACTAACACTTTAGTGCTAAACTAGTAGTTTATTTGTTATGATAAGAATGGGGAACATATTCTCAGCTAAAAATACATAATTAAGAGCTAGTTGGACATAAATTAGACCTTGTTCATTTTATGTTATTGGTTAAGATCTGTCCCTATTTGTTAAGAATGCAGGAAACCACATGTTAATAGCAATGAACAGACCAACATCCTAATTACAGACCAATAAGCAGTAATAAAGGATTTACCAATGGGAAAGTGTTAGTTAGTAGTTAGTAAGATGTTGTATAAGCTCATGCAAAAGAAGTGACTAGTAAGTGCTTTATATAATACCACTTGAGAGCGAATTATCAATACTAAACAGCACTTAGTTAGCTGTTAATAGCTACACCCTAAAATAAAATGTTTCAAATATTTCATCCTAATCTTAGTCAACATATTTTTGCCGACTAAAACAAAATTAAATAAAGTTAAAGGCACTATACCACTTTTTTTTTCATTAAGTTGATCCAAACACATTCCTAACTTTCCTAACACATTTCTAAAATCACATTTCTTCACAGAGATGAGTTTATGAGCTCATTTCACAAATTGTGGGTCACTTTTTAGGGTCACTGTCACAGAAATGCAAGAAAAGTAGCCTGAAAACTCATGAAATTGACAAAGACGCTTTGTATTTACTAGACGCACAGTGTTATTTCCACAAATGTCTGAGTTCGCAGTATACTAAAGGAGGGGAAAACAAATTTCATTCCACTACTAGGAAAAAAAAGACTTTAAAGACTAAAATACTTAAAACTATGACTAATAACAATGAAAAGGGACTAAAAACACGTGAACTTCAGTGACACAGTTTGAATGAGCCTCACATCATTTAAATTCACTCCCAAAAGAACAGGTCTGTGCTTTGTTCATGTGGAACATGCTCCATGAAGCAGATAATATCATTAAATATGTTGGAATACAGTAATATGAATGTGAAATTGGACTAAATTGATTTCAGATTGAGTAGAATACATTTATGTGGATTGTTCATCAACTAAAATTTGTTTTTACTCCATCTTGACTAAAACTAAATTACATTGTTGTCAAAAAACTAAAACCGAATTGAAATATTGTCAAAATAAATGTATTTTAGGCAAAATAAATGTAGCTTTTTAAGGAATACTCTTTATTTGCTTATATGTTTATTTATGATTTAGTTTGCAGACCTATTCAGGTTTCACACGTCGTCTATAATATACTGTAGACTCTTACCCTGTGCGTATACTTTTCAACTGAAAGACTTAATTATGAGCTTACTGGCGGAAGCTAAAACCGTCTCAAAAACAGGGTTGTTTGAGGACCTCGTGTTAGTCTCCTGCCTCTCCATCTCCCTTGATTCAAACCGCTCGCTAATGAAGCAACAGCCAGACTCAATAATTAATTTGCTAAGTCACGATTTCCTGAATTTCTTGCAACTCACAAAAAAACTCAACCCCGTGGAGACGCTTAAAAATAAACCAAGTGCAAAATTACCTGTTTGACCCCTCCTTTGTTGCCGTACGTGGGTTTATTTTCGAACTAGCTCAAGGAGGAACTGTTTTATCCCATTGATCTCCTTCATGTACAAACAGGTCGGTGTGCTGTGGATTGGCAGGAGCGGCCGAGCTTGATTACATGTTGAAATGGTTCCTAAGTGGAATTAAAGGAATTCTGTCTGATCCGTGACATCCTGCCCACACTGAAGCCCACAGCTGGAAAATTCTCTGAAGTCGGTGATCAATATGCAGTGCCTCTCTCCTTAGAATTAGTTACACTGACATGTTGGGTATGTTTCTGGTGCAGTCAGACACCAATAAGGCGCGACATTCTACACAAATTATTTATTTTCACCTTTTTATGTTAATCTTGTTGAAATTTTACAAAAGAAAAACTAATCCTGTAATCAGTGGCGTGCACAGACATTTAGAGGGGCAGGTGCTCAACCGAGGAAAAAAGGGCACTTCTCGATATGGTTACATTTGCCATGCAGAAATTTGTTTCTACTTCCGAATGTAATAATAATCAGTAACAGTCTACAGATCATAATCATTTATTGTTAGAAGCTTTAAGCTTGTAGGACTGATAATGAAATGCCTACTTCAAGTCAGTTGAGAACAATAACAAACACATACTGGCCTCTGTCTGGTCAAGTTAGAAACCTTAGGTCAAATATCCTGCCCATTATCTAACATGCATCATAAAGGCACTATAGATGGGCTCTATCAAACATTACTCTATTACATATAGTTCTATTTACATCTGAGCAAGGCACCAACCAGACAGAAACATTAATAATGATAATGTGATGTCAGTCAAAACTCAGAACACTTATAAAAGTGCTTATGATTAGCCTACAATAAACAACAATACTGGGCTTCATCTGCCCCATGGACCCTGCTGCTGTCCTGCCCCTCTTTCAGTGTCCTCTTCAGCACCTGTCCCCGGGGGACACCTCGGGTCAGGCCGCAGGAGCAGAGTGGCAGAGAGACAGAAAAAATGCCCAGTTTCTGGAATTTGAGTTTGTAGCGCATTAAAGCAGCATTTGGGCAGCTGTTGCCGTCGTGGAGAAAATATTAAAAGCAAGATTAAAAATACATATATTTAGAAAAAAATACACACTTGTAAGGAGGGCACTTAAAGGGCACAAGGCAAAGGGGCAGGTGCTTGAGCACCACCTGGGCTCTATCTGTGCACGTCCCTGATCCTGTGACTAGTCGTCTAGTTGTAAAAAATACTAGTCGACTCTAAATGCAAATCTATAAGTCTTCGTCTCCTGAGAGCTTTTTTCATATCTCCAATCTTGGCGCTCGTTGCTCGTGATATTTATCAGACGGTAATTAAACGTTATTGACCTTTTTCCGAATCTTTCAAATTACATTGCGCTTGGAGAGCTGTGGGTGTTTAAAGCAGCACTAATGGTCTTTTTAAAGGAACATTTTGTTGTGAAGAGGTTGAGACTCTACTTATGAGTGTCTGACGAGTTCCACCAGAGGCACTTTAATAATTCATGATCTGAAAAGTGTTTGAAGCCAGCCGCTTGCGTTTATACACTTTTCATGTTTCCTTGTGCATACTGTATGTACGGGAAATTTCAGCGGAACAATACGACGACAGGCCTGTGCGGGTTTAAAACTCAATTTATGTGTTCACTTATTCATGCTTCCAATGCTCCCTTTTCCATCTTGACATTGCACTTTTCTCACTTCAATCTCACATCTTCTGTTGCCCTTTATTACATCTGCAAAATTGGGACATAAAAATACTATATGGCACTGTTATATTCATATCGTAGATTCCTGCTTTGCATAATGGTTTGTTTGAACTACGTTTGGCCTTTTAGATATGCCAAAAACATCACTTTTACACTTCCTGTATTCTCCATGACATCTGACTCTGGCAATTCCTAATACTGTACAGAACGGCTTCACCAAAAAGGCACAGCTTTCATCTCAGAATAATTCCGGTGTGGGAAGATTTCATTTCTCTTGTGAATATTAAGGCGGGCATCCCACAGGGGCCAAATCATTCATTTCGGTATTTTGAACGCAGTGGGATTGGGCTCGTCGCATGTCGGCGGTTAAAGAGGCAGGATTACCCGTGGAGGTATTTCTGTGTTGATTTCTGCGCCATGAGAAGCCATTAGCCTCCGGGGGCAGCGACGAGCTCTGCCCATTATTCAGGGACAAGGTGGTTGGAAATGGAGAGGGATAAGACACAATGCGCTCAGGGCCACGCCGCTCTCTCCCCTGACCCGCGTCTCAAATGGCTTTTCCACACTCTCATAAAAAGCTATTGCGCTGCATTTTAAAGAATAATAGAACGGCGGCTTCCTCCTCTGAGAAACTATTTTAGCTTTGTAATTCCTTGGCACTGGGGCATTTCTTTCAAGGTGACTTCACAGCGAGTTTTCCTTTCTGACACCGCACCTCAAATGCCTATAAGAAATATCAAAACGTGCCCCTAAACGTGGGCGCCGTGTTAGTCGCGGCGTCCGTAACTACTGGGCAATGTGCAAAATAAACAGCGTTGTCTTTGAGGCAGGAGATGTAAAGCTTTGTGATGCTTTTATCACTTGATCCTTGATCCTTGTGCCTCTGCAGCTGGAGTGCGTTGGTGCCGTTAATTCTTGCCGTCGTATCCGATCATCATTGTCTGACAAGGCGATGAAGGGACTATCTTTCGTTTTAAGTCTTAAGGAGGACTTCTCATCTCAGTCATCATCACAGCTATTGTGAATCATACCATCTACATTTAGCTTACCGCCTTAAGCAGTGATTTAAGATACCAATATTAAGAGAATGACTACTTAACCTTGACAGAATGTGCATATAAATTATCAATGCACCCTCAAAGCTATCCGGCATCAGCGCTTTTTAAAAGGCAGTTGTGTACAAGGTTGAGCTGAATAACAATTTTCATTTCCAGCGTGGCAGCGATGCACACTGTTTTGTAAGTTATTCCCTGAGGAGGTACAATGTTTGGTCTTTTGACTTTTTCATGGGAACATCCGCTGCTGACTGAGCCTGTACAGCGCATCAAAAAAATCCCACCACTGCTTCATAGCACGACACTTGTTTTCGAACGCACTTTGTTTATTATCTACACAAGATAGTGTACGAGAGAGAATGGTTTAGAGAATAGTGTTGACTGTAAAGTGTCTTTGGGGAACAGCGTAATCGGCTCTTTCTTGACGTTTCTGGCAAATACAGGTAGACCACACTTTTAAGCCGAGTATATCATCAAAATAATACAATATTGCTGTATATTGTTTAGAATTATTAATCTGGTTCTGCTTTTAAGGTTGCCTTCAATTGTTTTTAGTTTTTTATATCTTCACTAGCAAGGACCACTACCTCAGATATTGAAACACCAAACAGTTTTGGGGCTTTGGTGAGTCTTGGCTCTGCGTCCCCCTGTCACCTGGAAGAGAATGCATTAAAAGAGGGTTGGGAGTGTGGGACAATAAGTCGAAGAATACGAATACGAAAACTTTATTGTCCACCAAGGTGGAAATTTGTCTTTGGTTTCACCTTTAAACACATAAAATCACACATCCAGCAGATATCACATGGCACTACATTTATTGTACAATTCAACACCAGAATTAAGGACAAAGTGTGGGCAACAATCCAACAAGGCCTCATCAGGCCAAAAACAATACCAAGACTTATTCAAAGAGTTTGCCGCCCTCACTGCTCTTGGCACAAAGGAGTTCTTAAAAATGTTTTTCTTCGCTGATATAACTCGATATCTCCGTCCTGATGGCAGTAGTTTGAACTCACGGTTTAGCGGATGGGAGGCATCGTTGATGATGCGCTCAGCCTTCTTTCCCAAGCGCTCCTCATACAAACAGCTCAGAGATCTTTGTGCTGCCCAATGATCTTGGAGCTCTGATTCACGATCCTCTGGGATTATTGAGAATGGGAGGACGAGGTGGGTAAACGTCCGGCTTAAAGAGGGTGGCAACCGGAAGAGAGCGATCAGGGAGGTGCAGTCCTCCTCCTGAACTTAAGATAACAATATAGAATAATCTTTGTCATTGCAACAAGTACAACGAACATTTTGTATATCTTATCTTCATAAAGATACATGATTGAATTGAAGTGCATTTCATATTATTGCATTGGTCTTTTATCTTGCACTTAAACCTCTACAATCGTGATAAAATGTTTGGAATTCTTGTAGTGGTTTAGCAATTCATACTTCGGGCTTACCTCAAATGTTCATGCAAAATGTGCGCTGTCAGCTCGAGCTGGATTTAAAAACATGAATCAAAAATCTAGCCACAATTGCAATATTTGTCAGAGATATTGCTGTTATTTTTTTTCTAAAATCCTTAAAACTTGAACTATTGATTAGTTGTGAATATTTTATGTGCCTTACCACTAACTTGTGGAAGTTATGCTCAAATCTTTTCTAACCCTAAGCATGAATTGAATAAACTCCCACTCAGTCTCAGTGCCTGCAAGTTTCTTCTGAATAGTTGAATTCTAAACCTACTTATGTGACACCTAATATTTCTTACTATTTACCTGTTTCATACAATGAAGCAGTTTTTCCATCTCAATTGGTACAGGGAGGATAGTGTTCGTAGCAGCTGGCTGTTCTCTGTTGAGGGATAAGGTCAGTGGCAGAAATACCCACAGTGAATCTCTGGGGATCCACCTTGGAAACTTTCAAATCTCAAAATCTCAAAAAAAAAAAACATCTCCAGAGGGACCTGCCTTCTCCCCGTCCCTTTTTCCTTTTATGTACGATTGTATCTCATAGGTCTCCACGCTTGGTTATTATTCACCGCTCATTATCACTGCTCTGATTAATAAGAGCAATTTCTGGATCCCTTGGTATTTCTGAGGCAAGTGTTTTCTTTTCCAAACACAGTGCCGTGCTACTTACAACAGGCTCGCCAGAGGAGAGCGGCAGCAGGTGATGTTTGGCTAAGCTGCCTGATCAGAGGGCCTGCAGCTAACGGGGCAAAGGGATATGCACAATTCCATAAATATGAAAACATCCCTTAGTAGACAGGAACTGGTCAAGGTGAGTGATCCTTATTTCAGGTGTGAAAGAGCACAGCTATTTCTGCTCCCATGAACCATAGCGGACCATTTCAGTGATTCCATTCTTAATAAATGAGCACCTTTCTACATATCACTGACATATTCACCAGCAAAAAGCAAAGATGAAGAAGAGGGTTCAGCATTTCCTTTTTAGGCAATGAGTTTGTAAGCATTTAGTGTGTTCTGTTTTCTCAACTACTGCACATGTGTTTGCCAGTTTTCTGAAATCAAACAATATTTATAATTAAAGCTGCACTATAGAAGGTGTCCATAAAGTCTCTTAACAAAAAACAAAAAAAAAATAGTACAAAGGCAGTTGATTAGACGCTTAACCAGATTTGTTTTCAAATCAGTGTTTTTCAAAGTTACATATTTTTATTTTTCTTTACCACTTTTAATATACCTCTATATGGGCACCATTAGTTTAACACGCCTCTATATGGGCACCATTAGTTTAATACGCCTCTATATGGGCACCATTAGTTTAATACGCCTCTATATGGGCACCATTAGTTTAATACGCCTCTATATGGGCACCATTAGTTTAACACACCTCTATATGGGCACCATTAGCGCACATCTATATGGGCACCATTAGTTTAACACAACTCTATATGGGCACCATTCGTTTTATATGGGCACCATTAGTTTAAACACGCCTCTATATGGGCACCATTAGTTTAAACACGCCTCTATATGGGCACCATTAGTTTAATACACCTATATGGGCACCATTCATTTTTATATGGGTACCATTAGTTTAATACACCTCTATATGGGCACC
>OMNZ01088705.1:0-10621 GCA_900303255.1 Lesueurigobius sanzi
ATTCTCCATAGACTTTTCGAAAAATTCAAATTGTAAGAGTTTTAAAGCACAATGGAGGCAAACCAGCTACAATGGAGGCTAATCAGACTCCGAAAAGTCTATGCAATTTTTGAATGGGATTATTACTTCCGGCACCGGGGCGGCGCTTGTACTGACACGCTCCATAGGCTCTTCTTGTGATGTCACATGAACACAACCTCTACGGCGCTGTGAAAAAGTGTGACATTTACCTGATATTTCAATAGCCCTCTTCTTGAATGTGCTGATGATCGTCCCGTCTTTCCGTCGCAGCAGAGGGGAGCTACGGCGTTCTGCAACTTTCTGCTTCAACCGGGAGCGCACTTTGAGGTTTGGCTCGGAAACTAAACAACAAACACACACAAAAAACACACTGAATAATAGTCATTGGTGTCACTCGTGTAATCCTATTAGGACTGCTTTGTTTGCCAAGTTTTCCAAGGTAGTCTAAGGGCAATGGTTTTTTCTGCCAGCTTAAAGCGGATACAATATCTAACTAGTTAATCCTACATTAGCTTTTGGGCGCCAGAGCGTTTTGGCACTCTGTTTACAGGATGAGCCGCTATAGTAGGTGTCTTGAAAGTAACCTTGATGACTTTCGCATGTGAAAAGGTTTGAAAGGAAGGAATAGTTTCGTATATTAGGCCAGGCGAAACAATCCTTGCAGATCTACGGTTGTGTTTGACTGGTGACCAAGCTGTGTGGGTTCTCTCAGTGAAAGCTGTCCAAAAGTAGCAATACAGGAACACCCATGACTCTAACTTATAAGTTGGTACCTCTTCTCTCGCGTTACAACATCACAATACTCCTCCTCTGTATCTGCTTTACCCATCCACTTTTCCACAGAAAGTATTTCAGTAAGTCAGCTGCATGTACCTGTCTTGCGGAGCGGGAAATCATCTTTGCCTTCGTAGTTTCCCAGCATTGGGGGTAGTTTGTAGGACGGGGGAGTTCCTGGGGTGTTGCTCTGTGGAGGTGAGCCTTGCTCCAGGGATGGGTACTGACCTCCCCTGTAGACACAAGGTAGAATATAAAAATGACACGCATAAATAATCAGATGTGTTTCCTATATATTATACTTTTGAAAGCAATACTTTTCAATCGCACTGCCGAAAATATCTCACTTGTGCAAGAAGAACACGCAGTTTAAGCTAGTTGCTAAAACAATAGTAAAGTCACTAGTCTCTAGAGTTTAGCCCATGCATCCTAAAGCCATTTCCTTCATTTCCTAGAATGCATTTAGTGTTATTTCCTGCTTCTACGAATGTGGACAGTTTCTGTGTGTCTCTGTTTTATTGCTGTTCTGTCCTGAATGGCGGCTGGACATGGGTGAAAAACACATACAGTAAAAGAGCTCTGAAGGTCTGACAGTGAATAGTGCCATTGTGTTTGATGTTTGAGATCAGTGACACACTTCCACTCTTTGTTTACATCAGACGCTAAAATAAGCCTGGCCCAGTGTCCTCATATATGAACCACATTTTGGAAAGTCATTTCTTGAGCAAATTATACACAGGGACCTTAGACTCTTTTTCTGATGTTTGGATGTTTGAACATTAAAAAGTAGATGATTTGCTTTATTGTTTAGAAAGGTCACTGCCACACATTCAAACATGCAGCTCTCCTCACCAGCATTTAGGGGAGAAGGAATGGTTGAGTCCACCAGGGCCAGGTTCTTTCTTATTGAGGAGGAACTCCTGCAGCTTCAGTTTCACCTCTGTACTGGCAATAGCACCTAGAAGACCAGAGGAGAGACGTGTCGGCTGGGGTGGACGCTGTTTTAAAGGCCTGTATGAGGCAGGAGGAGATGCAGTCCTACTCTCTTTGCCTTTCTCCTTGTTCCTGAGCAGAAGGAGCTGCTGCTCCAGCCTCTGCTTCTCCTGCTCCTCGTGCCTCTGCTGTTCCAGCATCCTCTTCTGCTCCAGCTCCTGCTGACGCTTGGCTGCCAGCAGCTCCTGCTGTTGCTGAAGCACACAACACATCTAGCTTATTAAAAGGAACCATTGAACAATCTATAAAAAAAACATGTTAGTGAACAATTACTTTTGTGTTACCTTTGTGTACATTATTAGTAACTCAAACCCACTAATGAGATGTGAGTTTGACAGATGACCAGACATTTTCAGGACTTAGGGTGTGCTGAGGTCTTCCACAGTGGTGCTCACAAAACATGCCAATGTAGGGCCATTAAACAACATAACACAAAGTAATGCGGGTCCACACGTGCATGTGTACTTTTATGTTCACAACTGCATGACAGCATGGAATAGAGTGGCCCGCAAAGGCGTCAGGAGTGTGTGGTGGAGAAGGACGAGCTCTGGATCTGACTTTCTCCCCAGCACCATGTGCAGAGAGGAGCCACCATGGAATCATTTATATATCACCGGGGAGAGTGTGTGCCAGAGGAGCAGGTCCTCATGAATGTGAGGCCCAGTGCACTTACACATCAATACCCCCTCACTCCCTGCGTCCCACTTCAGCTCATGAGATCTGTGGTAAACGGTAAAACTACGACAGTGTGCTCTGATGTACAGTCGCTTTAACAAAGCAACTCAGGTCGAGCCCCCTCTTTTTGTTGTAATTATTTACCCCTCCCTTTCACATTAAAATAGCCTGTGATGGTCTGTAAATGTTTTGTAGAGACTAGAGAGGCCCTCCAGATGCCCTCATAGATTTGTAAAGAGTATCTACTTTGGTAAATGGTAAACTGAATAACCTGTCAATAATTCAATCAATCATTCAATTTATTTTTGTATCGCCCAATATCACAGCAAGAGTCGCCTCACAGACAAAAACAGTGAAACAAGGACAAATGGAATCTCGCAAACAGATGTAATGTTAAAACAGCTGTCAACAGCAGTCATTTATGGTTACTTTTATTTTAATTATTGATCTGTTTGCAATTGGCCCTTCACCTGGTAATACTTTTCCATTTTGGCCTTCCATGGACTTTGGGCACCCGTGATCTAGAGCAGTGGTTCTCAAACTTTTTTTAGGCGACCCACTTTTTTCATTGGTGATCTCTCACGACCCACCTCCCCTCCCTTTGAGCAAGACCTACTACAAATAATTATAATTAATTAATATAATTAAATAGGCCCTATTTGTATTCAGTGTCAGTGTTTTTGGATCATTTAGATTTATCTTCATATTCATATCAAAGCATTAGCCTATTACAATGTGGACAGTCCTGCACGTCAGACAGAAGCAGTTCACACTCACAGGTGCAACGGAGCATGGTTGTGGTTACACAACCATGCTTTTAGCGTGAGTTTGGGAGAATTATCTCCAGAAAATATCCTACTTAAATACAAAGAGAAAAGCGACTAGCTTTCTGACAGCAGCAGTTTTGACCGGAGCATCAGTGCTAGGAGTCAAGCTAAAGTTAGCATTTGATCTGTGGTATCAAAACAACAGGCCACAGAAAGCTTTTATACAGTCACTGAACAATGGGACAAAACGTCAAAAGTGTTCATAAATACCACACACCTTTTAACATCGCGAAGGCTCCCCCGGGCCACGCTTTGAGATGCAGAAGTGGGCGAGTGAGGGTCGGGGAGAGCGAGGGAGGGAGGGAGCGCATGGGTCACAGTTACAGTGCTTGGAAGCATTTTCTCATTACAGGAATAAACTTGTGAACAATTTGTAGATTTAATATGTGCAATAGCACATGGACATGGTATAAAGAGAGTCCCTGTTGTGTGTCATTAATGAGACGAGACGTGTCCAGACACTGCTTTTCACTGCTATTCCACTGCGACCCAAAAGAAATCTCACGCGACCCACCTTTGGGTCCCGACCCACCGTTTGAGAACCAATGATCTAGAGGTTGAATTCCTTGGGGGTCTCTTTGGGGGTGCTTGGGCCTGATTACATATGAAAAGTACTGATGAGTTAGCTTTTATGTGCAGTCTAAAGGGCTGATCCTACTGTGTGTAGTGAGTTAGAGAGTGACAGACTGGCATGTTGTACCTTGAGGTGCTCCTGTAGCTGCACTTCATGTTGTCTGGTCAAAACCTCGTGTTTTTTCTGAAACTCAGCGAACAATAGTTGTTTCTGGAGCTCCTGCTGTTGTTTGAGGAGGACCAGTTCCTGCTGCAGCTGCTGTTCTCTCAGGGTTGTGTCCACCACCGCGGGGCCCCCAGACAGAGAGCTCACCCTGGGCTCTGTGCGCAGGTCCACTGGGCCCCCAGTCGGCCCCTCTCCCTGACAGCCAGCTGTAACAGAGACATGTCAGAAATGATACAATGATGTTTTACTTCTACTCAGATTAAAAGCACCTTCTTTAGGCACTGTCTAAGATACTAATAACCTCACCTCTACTTTTCATCACTATCGTTTTTATGACCGAAATACCGAAATCACTCATTTAATTCTTCTGATAATAAAGGTGAAAATAATAAAGGTGACTGAAAGCTAATGCTGAAGTTGGACCTGTGCAAAGACCACTATGCCATTGCTGTGCTCAGGTAATTATGAACAATTACTCACAAAACTATTGTCTATAACCACAGAAAGCCTCCCTGCAGTCCCCAATGACTCACCCTTTCATTTCTGTCTTTTGTTGCTATAAAAGCGTGTGGAAGGAAATTACATGTAATGATAGCTTCTTGTAAACAGCTCAAAATGTCGAGAACATTACAAAGTGACTTTCTGGAAGTAGATTTGGCATTTACTGCATTCAAGCCTCAATCAAGCAGCACAATCATTTACCCATTCACCTCATCTCCTTTCTCCTGTTAGATCTTCCAAGCACCGTAGTACTGTAACTGTACATCCCATTTTTTAACACTTCATGTTTGCTGATACTGATCCGATACAGTCTTTTTGTATTCTTTTAATCTTTTTGCAATAATTATTATATTTTGTAGTAGGGGTGTGCTCAAAATATCGATACCTAGATACATATCAATATGATTAAAAAAGATACAGTATTGATATTGTGGCTCTTAGTATCGTTCTTCCCCCAGGTGTTAGACGGCAGCAAGACTGGGGAAATCATGGGAAAATGTAAAAGATTTTGTATTGTGAACCTTGAGATCAGTTCCTCTGTGTCTGACCAATTCTTCTGAACACGTTATGTTGCAGCATTTAACCAAAATGTACTTTATGTTCTTTATTCTTCAATAAATTAAAGACAAGTTCAGTTTTTTTAGTAAGTGGATATGTTCACAATTAACTAATGAGTATTAGGTCCATGTTTTGTTATTGAATCGTATCGGACAGTGTGTAACTGTATTGACAAGGCTCTGTATCGAGGTATGTATCGTGTCACCAGGTTCTCGAAGGTTCACAGCCCTAGTTTGTAGCCCTATTGCATATTAGTAAGTAAGAAGTAAGAAGTTTGGAATTTAGCTGTTAATTTTAATTTAGAAAGTAATGTTGGGAGATATTAAGGCTAAAATAGGGATTTTAAATGTATTTCTTTCTCTTTTTTTGTTTATTTGGTTGGGACAGTGCATGTTAATGAACACACATGAGAACCATGCATGTAAACACGCCACTCCGGATTGTAGCCATGGGCTTATTTCCATCCGTTGTCCCACATCCGCACTCACAAACACACTCTCATTCATCCTGATCCATTGTACATGTTTATAGTGGTAGGGGAAACCGGAGAACCTGCAAACTCCACACAGAAAGGCCCCATCTGGCCCAGGAATGGGAGCTGGGACCTTCTAGCTAACCACTGTGCTACCGTGCTTTCTTTATTTTAATTTCACAATTGTAAGCTCCTTTAAAAAACAACAACATAAGCAGCAGCAGATATGATTGTTTTAGCTCTATATGTTTCTAAAGGCCTTTCCCATTCTAATGTAGTCTATTATGTTAAGGCACTACCAGCACATGGCTAATTATTCTGCATAAACACACATGCGCCTTGATCACTGCTGTTAGATTGAACTTTGACAAAGTTCTGACTAGGGCTGAACGATTTATCGCATTTGCGATTATATCGTGATATTACACAATGCGATTTGCAAATCGCAGAGGTATGCGATTTTTAAGGAAAAAAATGAAAAACAAACAAAAAAAGTCTCTAGCCCATTCCTGTCAGGAGTTATGAAATTTTAAAGAAATTATTAAATGCTCTGTCCAGCCACTAGGGGGCAGCCAAGATTGTTTTAAAAGGAAGAAATTCCACACTGTCCAGCAGAGGGGACTGACACTGTCTTATGGCCATACCACCTTTGCTCTCTCCTAAAAAATAAATTATAAAAGCACAGATGGAAGCTAAAGGACCAGCTGAAAATATAATAAAATGCACATGAATGCAAAAAAAATCACATCTGAATAAAAAAAATAAAACTGCAGGACAATCAGACTCCCCCAGGTCAAAAGAGCAATATTTCTGCAGTCACTTTAAGTGCTTTGAAAAAAAAAATCGAATCGGCTGGCCCTATTCCCCAGCCCTAAATTATATTTATATTTATTTTTTTGTTAAAATCGTTAAAGAGGACCTTGAAAAAATAATCACATATTAAATCACAATCGCAATATTGAGGGAAAAAAAATCGCAATTAGATTATTTTCCAAAATCGTTCAGCCCTAGTTCTGACTCCACTGTAAAGGCTATATGACAGCACTGCAAAGGAAACAAGGATCTGCTGCCATTAGCAGTAGTAGTTTAGTTGTAGCAGTAGGATGTGTGGTCATATATCTGCGGTCCTGACTCTGCAGCAGCTCCGGTCTGCAGGTTTACCGCTGTGGTCAACCTGCGGACCAGACACCGCACCGGCCCAATCCAGTCATTGAAGCCAATAATAACCAATACTGTCAAAATAGATACATCCTTTCATTTACCTTTTAGACACAAACTGTATCAAACAAAGCATACTTAATCCACCTCTCATTTGGGCCCGTTGTTGTGAAGGACCGCTAGAGGACTCACCCGTGTCTCCAGCCGCTCCCCTCTGCTCGCCGGCAGCTCCCACCAGACTCTGCATGCCCGACGGGAGGCCGCTCTTCACCTCCACTGCAACACACACAGACACAGAGGCGTGAGTGACAGTGACATCACCGCGGCGCACACAGTTCATTCATATGAGCCGCCACCGTGGTGCGAAAGCCTCAAGTACACTGCGTCCTCGCACCTAAATATAGCCAGCGGCCCGACATTGGCATAGTGAACATTTGGAGACGCTGTAGTGGAACCCTCACCCAATTTAAAACACACACACTCTAATTTTAGACACAGTTATAGGGCTTCGGCTAAAAACATGCTACATAGGCTAACTACTAGATGGCTAGCATGATCACGGGTTCATATTAAGCATTCTACGGCCTTTTAAAATACGTTTGGACAGCTGAGCATTATTGTTTTGAAGGGGAAGGGAAGGGAATGTTATTTGTATAGCGCTTTTCATATGACACAGTCACACCCAAAGCGCTTCACACATGAAAGGGAGGATCTTTAATATGTTCAATAATATGAATATGTATAAAAATATAAACAGGAAATGTTTACTATTCTTATTTTTCTGTTCTCTTTTTGTCCCTCTGTTTTGGTCCGTTTTTCTCTCTTGGGTGATTATTGTGAGGTGTGTCCTCACTCCCTCGTGTCACCAGATGTTCTGAGTTCCTAATCACACCAGGTGTCCTCCATAAAAGTAGCCTGGGCCCGCCCATACTGTCTGTGGCACTTCAGTCTGGCCAAGTTGTCCATCTCTGCCATTTCAAATCTCCCCAGGAATGGGGGCCAATGAAAATGTAGCATTTCTAACGGCTCGATTGAGGCGTGGTCTGATTGGTTGAAGCTTCCCAGTAGCACACAGAGGCATTGCATAGAGCCCGCCCTCGGGGAAACAGATTTACCAGGCAACTTGGCCAGACTACAATCGCAGAGCTTCGTAGTCGCGACAGCCAGGCTACTATAAAAGGGGAGATGTAGTCGCTGGTCCTCACTTCTTGACAAAGGCTTTGTTGGAGATGATACACGTGGAAGAAACCAGCAACATGTTTAAAAAGATTTTAACATGTATTAGCTCAGTACAATAAAGGTTTTTTAGAAAATGTAAACAGAGAATTGTAGTGTGGGAGGAGTGCTTTGGTTGTTTGTTTTGTTTTTTTCTTAAGGTGGATTTCTTAATCCACCAAAAACACATGAAGTCAGCCACAGCCAGAGAGCAAATCTTTGAATGTCCAAGTCGAGGTGAAAGCTTCATTTCCAGAATAATTGCTTAACAATGCCAAAGGAAGAGTGTGGTTCATTGTTTAAGTCACTCTTTTGTAATTATAGTCAATCCATGAGAGAACAGATCAGAGAGGGTATATCTTATTACAGCTTAAAAGCCATTAAATAAATATTAAATTGTATATTATACCATTTGTATAGTATATATTAGAATTGTGACACCCCTATAGCACTGTGGACAATCCAACAGGCAGAGAATACGAGCATTACTGTTTAGCCGCTTAGCCTGGTGACAAACACAAACTGGCCTTACTCTGATGTGGATTTGTGGCTCCACTTGAGCTAATGAGCGCAAGAGATTAAAATTGATCTCCCACTCAGGGCTCCGAGAGGTGTTAGCTGACATGGTCAATAAACGATATGGAGCCAATACCCCAACACTAGTCAATGTTTATAGGCCTACTACTGTACGCCATACCACAGAGAATAGAGCCGTTATGCACAGGTAATGCCAATCAGACTTTTATAGGGTGCAACTGACTTTAAAAATAAAACTTATTTAGCCTTCTTTTAGCACAGGATGAAAAAGATTACCCCTTAATAATATCATTGCAATATTAATGAGAGCAATAAAATACCGCCATTTTTTTCTCATATTTAAAAAAATTATAACATTTTCAGCTAATATTTCTTCATGTGTCTATTCAACCAGCCCTGATTTGTATCTTGTGTACAGGTTTGTTCATGTAGGTAAACATGAACCTACATAAACTAATTGTAGATCAATTTGGTACGAGTCTGGAAAAGACAGCAAGAATATCTGGCAACACAGACTGACGCAGGTGTGGCCTAATGGGTCATCACCTGCAGCTGTGTATACAGTAAGCCCAGTCGATTCCAGCCTCAACTCCTAGCTGATGATGAGCGTTGGATGACTTTTGAAACGTTCTAGAGTTACATCAAATCTAAAACCTGTCCAGTTGACAAAGATTGTATCTTAATAACTTGTTACATTATGTAATATATTGAACTACTACAGAGAAAGGCCTCCATTATGGCACATTTATATTCTTATTCCTAATCATTTCATTCATATTCTGGACCGTTCCCCAACATTCATGCAGAAACTGCTCATCATGGCTTGTTTAGGAAGTTCTCAATCAGCTTAGCTGCTCCAATCAGCTTACCGTGACCACTCAATAATTCAGTCTGCCGTATAGTAAGTGGCTGCAGTGACGTCACAGGCACTATTTCCTGAAAGCGCGGTGAGGCAACGGTTTAGGAGCCAGTCAATAGATTAACACGAGTCAAAGGCTGAGGGGAGGGCACGGCCGTCTGAGCTGCCTCTTACTGTAAGATGACCGTGGCCTACTGGCTTCACTGGCCCACAATATGGCAGCTCAAACCCTATTAGTGGATCACGGGAGTAGGAACTCTTTTCACCCCTCGGCCTTTGACCTTTCTATGCAACCTTTCGGAGTCTCTAGAAAGAAAAGAGAAAGGTATCTGTTGTCTAGGGCTGAAACGATTTTTAACTTGAATAATTTGATTACAAAAAAGCTTTGAGGCAGGCTTTGATTAATTCATGTCACCAAAGTCCATTTACTTTAAATGGCTCTACTATCGCATCACTGGCGCTTTGTAGACGGTTGCAGCTCCGGCTGTGTCATGTTTCACCCGGACTGAAATAATTGACGCGCATTAGGGCTGGGTGATATATCGATATACTTTAAAATGAGATCTGGAATTAGACCATATCACACATATCGTTATAGTTCAAATTTGTGCTGTAATACTTCATAGGAAAGAAAAAGATTGGCCTATTTTATTTTATAGGTTATTTTTATTTAATATATTTTTTATTTAAATGTGCAGCTTTGTTATACAGTGTTTATGTTTACATTTTATAGTGAGTTTTCAATAAAACTATGCATATTTGGCTTTGACTGAACATTTCATTCCACATCTCTCACTTTGCGGGAAAAATATCAGGATATATATCATACTTCGATATTCAACCTAAATATATCGGGATATGACTTATGGTCCATATCGTTCAGCCCTAGCGCGCAACATTTTAAAGATTTGATGTGACACGACTCAGGTGATTTAACTTTCTCTCTGGCAATGGTGGAAAACGTGGACACCGTCAAAAAAGACAGAAAATGTTCAAAGTGCAGGACCATTTTACGCTTCATAAGGCGGACAACATGGTCCAGTGTATTTACTGTGAAATAGATTTAGCGATTGTGATTCGATTTGTGATTTTAATATTATTTTTTATGCAATTTAGTATTGTCTCAGCAAGGATGAAATGGTCTCCTGAAAATGTCTCCTTAAGTGAAGATGCAAATTATGAAAAAAAAAATGCTGCAATCAACTAATCGTGCCATCTTTTCATGGCGGTTAACAATATTATTGTTTTTTGTCCCAGCCCTAGTATTGTCAGCAAAATATACTTCTAAAACT